>VZUI01042939.1:0-166014 GCA_013401135.1 Cettia cetti
AAAAATAAAAATAAAAATAAAAATAAAAATAAAAATAAAAATAAAAATAAAAATAAAAATAAAAATAAAAATAAAAATTAAAAAATAAAATAAAAGAAAAAAAAAAGAAGGAAAAACCAAGCCAACCCCAGTGTGTTTGCAGGAATAAGGTTCTTCAAGTTTTAAACAGAGCAGGGTTAGGCAGATGTTAAGGACTTTTTGAAAATATTATCTGGAAGTTTGGTTCCATCCTCTATATGCAAATATTTAGATGAACATCAATCCACTAGCAGTATGAACAGTTGATAACAGCCACAAAACTCCTGTTGTTTACAACACAGTTTGCCTTCCATTTACAGTATTTTATCAGAATAAAATTCCCTCTTAGGCCATGCCCTCCCCAGCCCCCCCAAAGCTAACTAAATAATACTTCAACATGTTTTGTTGATATTTGTAAAATTAAAAAAAAAAAACAACAAAAAACAACAAACCCTAAACAAATAAAAACCAGAAGACAATTATTTTTGTAATAGATCTTTATTACTAATACATTTATAGGAGTGATTCAACATAATACCATGCTCAGGGGACTTGGGTATATGGGTGTTAGCAGAGAGAAAGTAGTTACCCTTTTACCCTTACACTGTTCAACTCAATAAAATGAAATTAGAGTTGTAGGAGGATAACAGGATTATTGTAGAGTCATCATTTCCTGCAGCATTTATCCTTTAAATTTGACCTTTGCAGGAGTTCATTATGCCAAAATTGATAGATCATGCTCATAGGAAAAAGTCATCCGAAACACCCAAGAGCTATTGAGCTAACTAAATAAACAGCTCGAGACAGTGAATGTACAGATGCAAAATAGGTTTGTGTGTATGTATATATATGTGTATGTGTGTGTGTTCACATAAGTGCTGCAAAATCTGTCCCAGGTACTTCCTTTTAAATATCCTTTGTGAATATAAACAGAAATTTAGTTATGATGGAAACTAGCACAGTGTTTAAAAATTATAGCAGGAAATGACAAATATGACAACCCAAAGTAAAGACATATGACCAAATCTTCATAACATAGAAAAAACCCAGATATTTCCTTTCTTTTTCCCTCCCTCTGTTTTTGTTCTAGATAATTGATGAGATGAATGCCTCAGGAGCTAAGGAGGACTGATGTGAACCTTCAGGGGGATGGAAATGCTGTGGAAAAACAATGCTCTAATCAGTCCTAAGTGAGCTGCTTCCAGGCTTCAAGGAGTGCCAAACCTGATCTCGACTTGGATTTGCTTCTGAAGAATATCCATGGAGCAAGTGCCTTCCAGCAGTTGTAATCTACCAATCTTAAAAACCAATTGTCTGCATTAGTCACTGCATCAAAGATGGGATTAAAGCCCAAATCATGGGCCCATGCCCACCCCAAGACATCTCAGCTCTCTGAAGAAATAATGACTATGTCCTCTGGATTCCATCTTCTGCAAACAAGCATATTGCTGCCCAATTTATTGTAATTGAGCTAGATCGTTCACTTTAATGATTAAATGTTTTTATCTTCTAGTTCTTTTGTGATATCTAACAATCTCTCTGAGATACTAACTTAGAGAGTTCTGTGACCTCTTTAATAGACTCATTCTCTATAGAGACCCTTAATAATTATTTTTTAATATAGTTTCTTGTTATTCCCTATCTTTCATTTCTAAGGTTGAAATGACAATGTCAAGCTTTAGTATAATCCATCAATTTATATTAAAGGGTTGGGAGAAAGCCAAAAAAAGACTTTCAAGCCTTAAAAGAGTTTACAAGTTAGGTGATCAAAATGCATATTACTGTCTCCCTTCTATCCAACGCTTCAAGTTAAGGAAAAAATCCATGCTAGTTCTATAAAATGATGGTGCTGCAAACACCCCTAATGCATTGAAGTGTTGTGGATGCCTTGGAACAGTTTTGGTTGCATTCCCTAGAATCACAAGAAAAGAGAATATAACCAATAAACTGCAGTGGGTGATCAGAGCTTCCTGTGCAGAGAGAAGAGAGACAGAACACACTGAGTCCACTCTCCTGTCTTTTGCTATTTGGGGCATTGAGCGATTAATCCTATGACTGGTTTGGTTTCATCTTTTTCTGTTTTATTATTTGCTGGTGACCTATAAAATTGATTAATGCTCATTCATTGTGAAAACTATTATCCTTTCACTTTTTTGCAGATGAGTAACTTTTTAAAACCCACAATATACTGATTCATTATGTACTAACTACTGTGTAGCTCATCCCTCCTTAAAGACATTTTGAAAGATTTAGTGGATGTCTCACTCTGTTTTTTTGAATGTAGTATTAATCTGTTTCACAGTTTTTTATTTTCTAATTAGTACATATACATAATATTACAAATTAAGGATCCCTTATTAATTCCTAGAGAACAGGTATTTCAGATTCTTATTTGTCTGGATCAGGGTACTTATGAAAATGAGCTCATGAAACTGATATCTCTAATGGTTTCTTTCTTGTGTAAAAATTAAATATCTTGCAAATTTCACATATTAAAATTAGCTGGGTAAAAACTGGTTCTGATAAGCATCCTTGCAGACTTGGATATAAAATGTAGATTAAATCTCTTGCAAGCTTTAAAGGTCTTCATGTTGGGACTTCTACTAAGATTCTTTTAATTTCAGAGTGTTTTCCTTGTTCTGTGATAAAATATAAAATTAACATTGATTTTGATAAAATTAAAGATGATTTTTAATCTAAGATGGCTGAAGACTATAGAAGGATGGAGGGTAATGAATATTTATTATTGAAAATGATAGGACTGTATCCTGGGGCTATGCTGTACTTCTATACTTCGTACCTCCTCAGATGACACTGAGTGTTTCTGATGAGCATGCTATTCTAAGGAGAAGACTATTTGAGGAAAAAAGTTCTTGATGAATTCTTAGAGAATTTTCTTAGGCAGTTTAAGATTTTTCCTGCTTCTTTCATTGCCATAAAATCTGTCTATATTAATTTTGGGTGAACACAGAGTAGTTTAACAATATAAGAAGAAAATATGAGCAAATGTGTTTTAGACACACATCTAGTTTCCCATTATTTATCATAAAGGAAAACCTATCATGACTTGAGGTATTGTTTCTTCATTATGCCAGAAAACAATGGTGCTGATTTCTTATGCATTTGTAGCATTTTGAAATACTACCAGCCAAAAGTAATACTCATAGAGCAACATTATAATATTGCTCTCACTGAACTTCTATGAGTTAACCTATGAATCAGTGGCAATACAGATCACTGAAAAACTGTCAGAACCATCCAAACCAATAGAATATTTATATAAAGTTAAGTGATATTTGAAAAGTCATTTATCTTCCTACATTTGCAAAATTCATACTGACTTTCTTTTCTTGTTTACAGCACGCAAAACACTTTCTCATATGCAGTGTCTTAGCCAGAATGGCAGAAGTGGCTGATTACATATATTGGGCTATAATACCAAGAATGCAGTCAAGAAGTAGGAATTAATTCCTTCAAGTTTACTACTGCAGAATATCATAAGATGCCTTCTGACAAAAGAGACCACTCCTGGATTTAATCAAGTCTAGTACAGTCAAAGGGATCTAGGGAATATATGTTTTAAGGATAAATATAGATCATCATCACACTTACAATGAAGACAATCCCCAGCATATTGATTAAGGAAGATTTTGATTCCTTTGGGGAAGATTAATCCGTTGAAGCAAAACTGTAGAATGAGGAACTCAGGATTTCAGTTTACCCCTCAATGTCTTTTCTTCCAGATGAGAACCCTAGAAAACTCATTTGCTTTGAAGTTTTTAATGAACATATAGTTGAACTGTACTTGCTCTTTTCATAAATGAAGATTTAAAAGGCCTATTAGTTACAAGGAAGTGGATTACAATCGTCACAATATTGTCAGTGTTGCCATCTTTTCCTATTTTACTTATCTGTATAACTACAGCAGCTATGTTTTTTACATAGACAATTCAAACACAACAAAGTATCAACATCTACCTTCTTTATTGACTGGTAGCTGTTAATCTTTCTACGGTGCCTGTAATTATTTATTGTCCTCTTGTTATTATTTTGCTTTAAGGAATACAACAATCATTCTTTGGGAATGGAAAGAATGAAAATTAGAGAGAAAGTCAGTGACCAGTCTTATCTGCTATAGACAAGCCCCAACGAAGATGTTTTCTTATAGTTCAGTATGCCAGGCTTCTTTACATAGCTGTTAGAAAGAGGAAGGACAAAATGATGTCCAAGCTATGTCTGGGTTAAAGCAAACTACTGAGAATTTTTGTATGACAATACTCTTTACCTGAAAACAACTGTACTTTTAGCAAAACAGATTTGCGCTTACTTTTTTTTTTCAGATTTGTTTGTTTGCTTTGTATTTGGTTTGTTTGTTTTTATTTGTTTGTTTGTTTTCCCCAGCTGTGTAAAGTGCTGTGTTCCTTGCTTGCCTGTGATTTTTAAACTTCTGTTTGTTTTTATTCCACCTGTATATTGAAATAACTTACATCTCTGAAATTTCTGTGGAATCACTCTGGCCTCTGTGGGCCTGTTTTCCTTGAGAATCATTATTTCTGCTCAGGGTGGAAACCCAGACTTCTGTCTATAGTCCAGGGTGATATAATTAAGCCCCCTGGAGGCAATTAATCCTGTGTTTACCTTACAGACACCTTGCTTGGGACAAGGGTTTTCAGCAGTTGCCTCTCCCACTCCCTCTCCCTGATGGTGAGGAGAGCCTGGATAGCTGCTTTAGCTGAGCCACAAAAAGGCGGGTGAATGGGATCATCTCCAGGTGCCTCCACTGCTTCTAAAAAATGAGTTGCCCTTCAGAAGGCTGGATCCACCACCAGAGTTAAAGAATGAGAAAACTTACACCTAAACTAAAGCCAGAGCTAATCTCTTCACAGCTGAGACACAGCTGACTATGAACCTGTAATGGTCTGGGCAGACCAAGCTTTCCTCTTTCCCAGTATACTCTGGCATCAAATGATTACAAATATCTATGTGGTGATTACTAGCACAGGGATATTTACAAGAGGTAAGTTTCTTGTTCTATGATTTCAAGGAGTTAGTAGTCAGTCTCTTCTCCCAGCTTTGCTGTGTTTCCTCCTCTGCACATTTCTGTGATATTTCTTAGGATCAGTGGGTTCTTTTGTTTGAAGGAGCTCATGGACTGCAGATTTGTCCTAGTGAGGCTACATCCAAAAATCAGCAAAAACCCCCAAAACTTAGCTCTTTATAATGTTTCTATTTTGACTTTGTTGATACTTTCTTATTTTAACCAAGATTTTCTTTTTCAAAAGTAGCAAAATAGGCCATTTGATGCCACCTACAATTTCAGAAATAGTCTTAACAGTGCTCACTTAGGCAAGGGGTGTGTCTTCACAGCTTCTCTTTTCTACTACCAAAACTATTTTCAAAGCACAACCAGCTCAGATGATTGCCCTACATTCACAGCAATTTTAACTTAATTTGTTTGCAGCCATGGAAATTAGTATAGCCCTAGGAGGACTTATTCAGCACCATTTATTAGAATGCTTTGCTGTGGAATAAACTGCAGTCCTTCCAGTTTTGTAGCATGAGGAGCGTGAGCATTCTTGTACTGAGAATGCTGCTAGGAATACTAATAGGAGAATCCTGGTTCTGATGCTCAACTTATCTGAATTTTTTAAAAGCTATCCCTAATGTCTGTAAGGTACAGATGCTTGCAGTTTCTGTTTTATCTACGCTTGATGTTTTCCTGATGCGCAGCAAGACAACTCTCAGACCTTTCCAAGAGCAATTAAAAGGATGTACCTTTAGGTGATTGATGTGGCTCATGAAGCTAGCTCCCTGCAGAGAAGTACATTTCTGCTTCTGGAATATCCTTGGACATGGTAGTTTTTTAAAATTTGTTTTAGTTCAATGGCAGAAAAATATTTATTTAGTAAACCAGAAAAAGAAATCCAGAAAACACACTTTTTTCTGCTTCTTTGATGACTAATATTTTTCTTTTTCATATTGAATATCTTCTTTTTTTTTGTCTCTGAATCAGCAGGGGAATTTTTAGGTTGAAGATTTGCAGAAACAGATCTAATTCTTGGAAGAACTGAAGCTTGAGTATTTAATCTAAGGACAAACAAGGGAGAAGATTGAAGGTCAGGAGCCTGGGCTAGCAAGCAAAACCATTTGTCTAAATCTTTCTCATGAGTAACAGACTGGAAAGGATGTTAAGCATCCTTCTCACTTTTTTCTTTATGAGTTAATTTCTGTACTGAAACATCACAAACTTTTCTCAGGCTGAAGATTTTTTTATTGAGGAACTGATGGTCTTCATGTAGTTCATATTTCCACGCTTATTAATTTGATTAGTTATTTTACTGAAAATCTTCATGGTCACTTCTTAAACCACTCAGAAATCCTAGCAGTTCCACGTGGGAATTCTCAGGTTTTTGTTGCTTTGAAATTAACTATCTCAAAGCTTAAATATTTATAATAAAAGAGTCACAATTTCTACAGTACCTACTATCTGTCAGAATGATTTGTGTTACTAATACCCTTGAGCACATTGGAGAATAACCCTTAAGAGAGTGCCTTGGACAGTGCTTGCAAAACCACACAGAGCCACCAGGTGCTTCTTTAGCTGATAGAGAGAAATATGATATTGCAGAGAAATTCAGAGTTGGAGACTAATTTTAGAAGTTTTCAATCATTCTCTGAATGTATCTTTCCCTTCCTGAATAAAGGACTCTGAAGAGACCAATCTTGCCAGCTAAAACCGATTGTGGGGATGACCTTGTGAGGCTAGTAAATTGCATAGATATTTTTTTACATTTTAGGGAATACCTTTTCCCTTCTATTTGAAATCTATATATTATGGTCATAAGGCATTTATTTTTAGACTGTGAATCAATGGGTGTTATAAATGAACAGCCAATTTTATCAATAAAGGAAATTTATTGATAAATTGCCATATTAAAAGTCTGAGAAAGCCACAAGCAAAAGAAATCAGTTCCAAGCCCGGGGTTGGAGCTGGGTGAACTGAGATTCGATCTCTGTCACAGGAGTCTCCCTCTGTTCACGAAGTCTGTCTTTGCAGGGTCTGTTTTTATACTGTTTTTTGGCTGGACAGTGAGTTACTTCATCCATTTTTGTCTTTTTCTCTTTTCTTGAATATTTATGGAGTCTCCTTTCTTTGCTGCTTGTCCACTGAACAGCTTTCCGGGAAGGGATTGCTTGATTTGGGAACCTGATATTGGGATGCACACTCTTGATGTTGCTCAGATGCATATCAGGTGTTGATCACCTTGTTGTCAATCCCATCTTCGGAGGAGACCCATCTCCTTTCGATGTCACCCTTCTTTCTGTTGCAAATGGGTCTCTTCCTTGGTTACTGACAAAGGCAGCACAATTCCTGGATATACTTTTCTTAAACATGAATGATTTTATACCATATACTCATAAAACCATGAATTATTCCATCACATTTATAACAATGAGTGTGTTTGGAAGCTGTATTTTTCCTATTTGTATGACACTGAAAGAATATAAAATTGATTTCAGTTGTCCTTTGGAATTTCTGTTTTGAAAATTATTCAAACTTATAGTAAAAAAATTATCTAAATAATGTAGCTTTAATCAATATTTTCATTCCTGTGCTAAAAGGTAAGGCTACAAATTTGAAATTGACTTTTTTTTTCCCTTCTTAGTATTATGTGAGGTTGCATATGGTGCTAGAGTGCTGGAGAGACAAAAAAACAGTGTGTGGAGAAATGTTTCTTTTTGCTCTTCTTTTTAAGAAAAAGAATTCAGATGATGGTAAAATTAAACAGAAGCACACTTCCAAAATAGCAGAAAAAGACAAAATAAGAATGGGATTAAATAATGTTAAATATCTGTTTTAAAAAGCCCAAACCTTGCATTTGGGATGTTATTGATATGTGTTTCTTAAGAATCAAAGTTTACCCTCAGTAAACATGGTTTTTTACCCAATGAGAATGAAAATAATATTTTCATTATATTTTCATTCTGGTTCCAAAGTTTGCTCTTACTTTTCAATGCCAATTCTATTAGCAGTTTTTGTTCCACTGAAACTGCAGCGGTACATCCAGGCTTATTCCCACTGTGCATCAGTTCTCTTTCATTTTTTAATGGGGTCTGAGTTATTTTAACCTCAGCAAAGGAAAAAAATAATATGCAAGTATCTTCCACATTTTTATTAAAATTATTTAATTACAATTTCTTTCATCATTGAAGTCTCATTTGCAAACACATCTGAAGTATGTATTACTATGTAAATGTGTCTTGTTTAATTATTAACATATAGGTGATTCACATATTTGCAGCATATTAAAACTCTGATTTATTATGGTTTTGTAGCACAGGTAAACAAATGCCTTAGCTTCAGTGTTTTCACAGTATTACAAATATTTAGTTATGTTTTTTAGGACTAGCCTTTGCAATTCCTTTCAATCTCTTGCAATCCGAACTCCAGTGAGCTCAGTAACAGTAGGCCTGCTGAATAACTGGCTACTAGCTAAAAATGGAAGAACAGCAATAAGAGGAGCAATGAAAATGTTGCAAACTGATAACTGCTGCTTTTATTAATTTCTACTGTATATCATATAGGAGCTTTGTATATCAAAAATAGGATAGCTCAAGTCCCAGACTTGCTGAAATTTCCTGTACTGAACCACTCAGTCTGTTACATGAGCAAAACTCACATTTATACTTTGCTTATCCATCTTTTCAGTGCCAGGTAGCAGCTACAATGGTCCATAGCAAGGGCATTCAGATAAAAATTGCTTCATTAAATGGAGGAACTTAACCATGACCTAGCTCAGGGAAGTGGATTAGGTGATATCTATGACAGAAGAGGGAAAAAAAAAGAAAGAAAAAAAGGGACTTCATAGTTTATGCACACCACCAGTTCCACCTCAGGATCCTCATCCAGGATGACCCAGAATTGTGTTTGTTTCACAACTGGATGCTCAGCCTAGTGCCAGGACTAAAAAGGAAGAATCATCATTTTGGTGGGTTTAGTGAACTATTCACTTTGTATCACTATCAATAAGGACTGTTATAGCTGTGAAATGCAGCAAGTAATTTCAAGGCTGAAAATAAAAAGAATGTCTCATTGAGACTTTGCAAGTGAGCCACATAATATAGAAAGAAAGCTTTGTTACATCTTTCTCCAAAAAACTCTTCCTCAGTCTCCTTTTGGTGTCTCCTTCCTCCCTGTTGTGTCTCTTGAGAACAGCCATACTCACTGCCAAATGAAATCCTCTAGAAGCCTTCACAAGAACTGCCCGCTAATTTCCCTGTCACAAAAAAGATGCGCTTATGGTACTTGATTTTAAGTTGTTTAATGTTGCTGGGTTCCAACAATTAGCATGAATGCAGTACCAATACAGAGACAGAGGAGAAGACTGGGAGCAGAGAGGACTTCCCTTATCTGAAGTGATTTTTAATTTGGTTTCATAGTCACAAATGAGAAGGAATGTAGTTGTAAATTTAAGATATTCCTTATAAGCAGAGGGGAGAATTTTTGATGAGAGGGGAAATGTTCTCCTTCCTTTCTAGATTTTATTTTTCTAGTTTCTCTTAATTTGAGATGGGCTCAAGAAGATAAGGGCTTGAGAGAACATATATTTTCAGATTACATCTTGGGTAAGAAAGTGCAGTAGCATTAATATACTAGCATGTAATACTACTAGCAAGCAGAATTCAAGGCCTTGCATTCATTTTTATATCTTTGCATGGTGTATAATTTATAATGATTGTTGTGCTCTCTCTACTGTTGTATAATATTGTTCTTTATGATATTTGGATACCAGCTCGGCTCCAGGCAGTAACTACAATTGAATAAGTTTGTGTTGATTTAGTGTAAAAGGAAAAATAAAATTTGACTTAGTGCTTTCTTTCATGTATGTAGAATAAAAGTTTTACTTCAGATAAAATGATTGGATGAGGAATGAGTTAGGTTGACAGACTTATGACTTACTAGCTCTCAAATGTGGTTCCATTGCCTTGAATTTTTCTCATCTGTACATTGTGAAATTTATTTCTATTTATGTACCATGTTTTGCCATGTACTGCAATTTGCAATGTAAATTAAAGGTAACATTTCTTGGGTAGTCTTGCTGATAATTTTGATATCCATGATCAAAAATAATTTCCAAATTAATTGTGATTGAAAAATAAAGAATCAAAATTTTCTCCATAAAAGACATATTTTTTTTTAATTACAGTTTAAAATAATCTAAAACCCAGCCAAAGTAAAACTTTTTCTCTGAAATTTGTGTTACAGTGTTAGTTCATGTATTCTATATTGCTCTTTTAAGCTAAAATTTTTCACTGCCTAGTTGACAAAGTCACAGTCTGAATTAGAGGTGAAATATTAATGATTAATCTGTTTTTTCCAGAGTATCACAATACCATTTAATTTGAAAAAAGTCTCCAAGACTTTTGGGTCCAACCTGTGACTGCCTTGTCATTTTGACTAGAGCCCTAAGATCCTAAGATATCCAGTCCTTCCTTGAACATCTCCAGGGATGGTGACTCTACCACCTCCCTGGGAAGCCAGTTACAGTGCCTGGCAACCTTTCCTGTAGAGAAAATCTTTCCAGAAACAAAAAAAAAGATAAAATCTTCCTTTATTATTTGCGGCAATGGATTTTTTTCCGTACAAACTTGTATGTATTTGTAAAAGTATCTGTATGTACTTGGTAGGCAGAAACTGAACAATTATTATGTGGAAAAAATGAGAGTTAAAGAATGTATAATGGTTTTGAGCTTTGAGTTGAAATTTTGGTGTCACACTAGGCAAGCTAGCCTTTGAAAATCATGCTTATTTTCATATCTTCCAGTTTCCTGAAAAGAAAGTAAAAGTATTGTGAGAAAAAAAACATTAAAGTGGAGTGTTCAAAGGCTCCTGTTATGGGAGACCTTAGCTCTATGAGAAGTATTGTGTGTGCTCACTGATGCAGCATCTCAGCGTCTGATGCACACAAATCAGTGAAACCTGAACTTACCTTTTACTCTCACCTTTTGTTGCCCTGTGGGAGATACATTGTGTGGTAGTCCTGGGGTAGGACATTTTACAACCATCACCTTTTGAGTGTATCAGCAGTAGGGAACCTAGAACATGTTTTTCTAGTTTATAATATATCTGTATGCCTGTATATCTGTAAAGTCACACAGCTGAAACAGCTCTTCTATTTATCCCTTAAATATTTTTCCTATGTTCCATATTGAAAGTAAGACTGGGAAAAATGGGTCTGGCTGTACGTGAATATAATGACAATGAAAAAGCTGTGGCTGATTGTCTTGTTATGCAGCAATGAATGAAACACTCTGCTGAGCTCCTTCCTTAGGGCTATTTTGGCAGATTAGGCAAAGTCTAGTAGAGTGCAGTCATCTGTGCTGCTGAGCTGTGAGAATGATTGCTAGTCTGCTTTTGGCTCCTGGTGTCAGGCACTCTCCCAAAAGATGCTGGGCATGGTGTGGGACTTAAGACACTCCAGGAGTTACTCACGGTAGATAGTTTCTACATAATCACTTTTTTCTTTTTGGTAAGTTTACCAACAGTGACAATGACTCTTCCACACCAATGCTGTGACTGTTCCTGGGGATGTTTAATTCCTTGGGTTAAACACAGACCTTGGCTGCTGATACTAAAAGATACGATTCAAGGTTTTGATCTGATGTAGAAAGCAAAGAGAGGATGAAATGGATTTAATTCTGATTTATAAACTACTCAGGAAGTTTCCAGTTAAGTATCCTAGTTCTGCTTTGCAGTATACTCCTGTAAATCTGTCTCCTATTGGTAGGGTTTGGTACATCAATGGGGTAATTCTTAACAGTATTGTTAATGCTAAGGCTGAGCAAGTTAGGTTCTTCCAGGTATGAGACACGCATGAACTATACTATTGACTTGTCCTTTCCTTACTAGCTTTATTTTTCACCCTATTGCCTAAAACTGTGAAGAACACTTTTCCTAAATGAAACTGAATTTTTTACATGTAAACATGAAAGTGGGAGTTTACAAAATACTGTGGAGTTAAGGATGGATTTTTGAGAGCGGGAAATGTTACAATCATGAATAGTTAGATTTCATGGTGGAATCATCTCCAGGATTTGAAAGTCTGTTTCTAGCAGGCATAAAAGAAGATTTCTCCCTGGGATCTCCAGGGTTTTGGTTACATTTTATTTCATTGTGTTTCAGCCTTAGTGAATCTGTAGATGCCTAAGGAAAATTATCACTGAAAAACCTATAAAGTATATGAATTTATTCCAGTCTAATGTAAAAGTGTGGGTCTATTTGTCAATGTAGATTCTGAAGTTGTATGTCTCTAGAACTGCTGTTAGATGCCATCTGTAATGCTAAAGTATCACACTTTCTGAGGAACAGTAAGGTGGTTAAAAAAAAAGAAATTATTGCTGCTGATGCCAAGGATATAGTTTTAAATATTTTCAGGAACCAGATGAAAATACCACTTATATTAATGCACATTTAACTTTACCAAGCTCATGTTGTAGTACTTTTCTACCTTGTGTTTATATTTTTAGTAATACAGAGCCTATATATGCAATATTTTTGTGACTTGATTTCTTTGTTTCAGTAGATACCTTGCTAATTTATGTTAGTGTGAAATGTGAAGTTTTCTTAACTTGTTTAGGAAAGAAGAGCAACTTGCTGTTATTCAGCCATTGACACAGAAATAGGTAACTGCTTACTTCTGATGTTTAATGATAATCAATCTGAGGACTTTTTTAACCTTTTTTATCTTACCTGTCTTTGATTAAGTTTTGTAAAAGCCATTAGTGTCAAACAGAGGATTCAAGGCTGGATGGAAACAAGATTAAATAAGAGTTACTGTTTGACCATAGTTTATACATAGCTATACACAGTAATATTTTTGTACATTGCATTACAGTTTTTGTAGAATTTTGATTTTAGTAAAACTTCTGGAGATACAGAAAATATGTGGCCCATTTCATTATCTTTCCTCTTCAAATTTATAATCAAAATATAAGTAAATTAATAGCAGGGGACTTAAAAGTACTCCCCATTTGATTTTAGGATTACATCCTACAAATTATAATGGGAAATATAGACTACTGATACCCAGCTCCTTCGAGTTCCCATTTTGTTTGCATATTTTAACAATGATATTATAATACTAAGTTAAAAATTTCAATATTTACTAGGTTCAAAATTCCATCACTTATAGAATGCACTAAGATATTGAAGTCTTGAGCTGTAAAATCCTAGTCTTTTGAATATCAGTTTTGTATGGGGTTTTTAATCTTTTATTTTCCACAAAACACTTAAGAATACAGATTTAAAAAATGAAATTAAAAGATGCTTTCTACAGCTTTGTCTTCTTTGCTTCCCTCTCCTTTGCTAGACTTTTAAATGAATTTAGTCTTACTGTTTTGTAGCTCAGTGGGCAGAAATAGCAAAAACCCAGGGAAAAAGCACTGTGAGTGCATATTTGTTTTGCAGACTTCAGTGGGGAAAAATTTGATTTTGATATATGAACACCTGATCTGGTATTTTAATAACAACAGAGATATTCTCATTCATCACAGGAACAGGCACAGCTCCTGCTGATTCCAATGGGACTTATGGGTGCTTCATACTATCCACAATACCATCTCTCAGCAAGCATTAAGGTTGTCATCATCCTTAGTCATTATAGCTCAGCTTTCACCATATTGCAGTTATTCTAGCCACATTTTCATATTTTCTAAGAATTAGGATGTAATTCTTTGGTGTTTTTAAAGCTCTGAACTTTGTTTTCTTCTGAAGTGGTTCTTTTTATTTGCCAGATGCAAGTGAATCACAACAGTAAGGTAGAGATACATTGATTTGACTTTGATTTAGTTTTTCTTAGCTGTTCTAATAATTGTATCTCAATCATGTACTGGGCTAAGCCACACTTGGCATTCCCTGTTTTGCTGCAGCTGTCCCACATATACCAGTGTCAGCTGAACTCAGGAGAACCTTTTCTTCGTGTTGTTTCACGTATAAAACATATGCTGTCTGTACTTCTGCAGATAAAATAATCAAGAAAACATGTTTTTTATTAGATCATAATTTGTAAATCAAATAGTTGCAGACACTTGTATACATTGGTATCCATTGGTATTTGCCGTCTTCAGTGGAATCTGTAGTTCATACAACATCTAAGGCCAGCTCTTCAGCTCCCTTATCTCCCTTACAAAAAGGATAAGGATTTCAATCAGGCTCTTACTACTGCGGAATCAGCTTTTGCTTTCAGCTAGGTCACTACCAAAGTAGCCCTCCCTCCTCATTAGACCTTGCTGTCAGGTCATCACTTAAGAACTTACAGATCCCGAAGTGATATCTAGAATAATTTTGTCTGTCTTATTGTTTTTCTTCTAAATTGTCAGTTCTTGATCCTTTTTGAACGAACATGTCTACCCCCCAGTTTCTCTGAGAGCTCAACCTGTCTTCTCGCTAATATTCCCGTAATATTCACAGTAATATATTTTGTGATAGAACTTGTGCGACATAAAGTGCACAAAATAAAGCCATGCTGTGCTATGTATGCCTTACTGCTGAAAGCCTGAAAGGAGAAAGCAACTCTATTTCATAGCATCTTTTTCCTCTGAAGCTGCTTGTTTAAAAAAAAGAAATATAACTGCCATGGATATAAGATTTTTGAACTGAAAAAAGTCACATAATCACCATTTTAATTATGTTAATGAGCGAAATAGTGAAGAAGACATCTAGTAATAATTATTCCCAATTTAAATATTTTTTGCCTCACACTAAATTTGAACTGTGATAAATACTAATTTGAAAAAAAAAGGCTAATATTTGTGGTAGTATGTGTCGAGGGCAATGATTGAGAGTAAATGATTTATGCACTTGCCATTGTGGTGTTGTGAGTAGCTGTGGACTGGAAATATCAGTCTGAAGTGAATTGCAGCATATCTGTATGCACTTTAATAAACATAAAAATAACAAGAGAATAGGATAGAAAAGTTAGTCCCAGTCAACTGAACTCTTTCAGTGAAGAGTAAGTGCTACTTGGAAGCTGAATAAACAAAAATTACGCCCGCTCTTGTTTGAGCATGCAACCGAGAAGCCCCAGAAGAGAACGAATGTACAGCTAACATTGCAAAATTTGTACAAAATACACTGGAAAGGCCCAAAGTGTATGTAAAAGGAACCAGTGTAAGAATCCAAATGTAATGATCTAAAAATCTGGTGAAAGCATCATTGAAGGATTAATGTTAAGGAGCTCTCCAGATATGCTAGCCCTTGACATCGTGGATTGCTGGGATGTCATGCAAATATTTCATGCTTACTTTCCCTATTGCTGCTTCTGCTTTTGACTTAAACACTGCTTTCATTTTGGAAACCCTCTTTCTAATCCTCAGACATATATTTGTTTCCTTAGGCCATTTGATGCTCAAGTATTAGACTTCATTTGTTTCCCAGAACATACCTAAAAGCTTGAGGGGCTCAGTCTATGGATGCTTGCCAGGAAGATGCTTTCCAGGTTTCCAGGTCTTCTCAATGGAGGTAATGGTTCCTAGCTCTGATAACTCAGCTAAAGTTTTAATTGCCAGAACATACACCGTCCTTTTAAGGTGGACATGGTGGTATACAAAATGATGCCTCCAGGAGAGAAATAGCCATGTGTGACTCTGTAGCCTTATAGACAAGTGAGTTTGCTGGGAAACAGTATGTGATTTTCTTTTTTTTCCCCCATAGTCTTCATGCATTTATTATTAATTAGTGCTTCCTATTAAAAAACTAGTTTCTCCTCTCTCCTAAATTTGGACAACATTCCTCACATATATCTGGGCTACTCTACATCTTTATAATTGACATGTTTGTGTTTTGTTTTAAAAGCGTGAACTTGTTTTTATTTCTGCTTTTCAGCTGAAAATTGTGTATTTCCCAGAGCCTCACGTGCAGCTTGCCAAATTGTCTAAAAAAGACTCTCTAGACATGGCAGAAGAATTGGATTAGTTTTAAAATGCAGGAACTTAACTTTACATGAGAACAACCCAATCAGTACATTATTGCACATTGTCTTGATATGTGATGTTATGTATTGTTCCTGGCTCCTCAGTTCTATGGATTTTAAGTGAAACATAGTTGCTGAGTCATAATAACTTTTAAGACAGCTTATGTAATTAGTAACTGTTGGAAGAGTAAAAGACTAAGGACTAAGCAATGTATTTCAGTTAAATACTAAATATTGGAAAAGTGACTCTGTTCTCAATAAATTTGTGATTAAAAGAAATGACAATCCATATTTCTGAGCTATTGCTTCAGATGGTCCGGAAGATGTTGCAACTGTGTTTTGCTATATTACAAATAAAATTTGCAATCTATTATCACTGAAATGCTAATAAATAAACTCAAATAGTATTTGATGAAGTATTTTTTGGGATGTTCAGGTGCATATTGTAGACACATGTAGACATGAAATACTATGTATTTTTTTCCTGGATATCTTAGGGAAAATCAAAAAAGGCTAAAAGAACCAGTTCCTGGAAGGAATGGCTTCGTATAACATTAAAAATATTCCAGAGAGACCACTTCAAGAACCTGAGCCAATTAGATTAAGTTTTCTCTGACAAACAGTGAATGCTGGACATTTTAAGTAAGCTTCTTGCTCCAACAGATTCCAGGAGACATCAGGAGAGTCATATAGTATTTAGCCTTTCAGATACCATGTACATCTAAAAAATAAAACCAAAAATAAAAACAATTTCAGGAGAAGATAGTCTCTCTTCTGGAATAGAAGAAAGAAGTTGTATGGGAAGGAACTTCACAAAACAAGTTTAAGTTTAGACAAACTGCATCAGTATAGGTGATATGTATTGTTACAAGAATTTATTGGGCATTCTTTATTAGTTTTTTTATAATTTTGCCTCTTCAGCACTGTGGAAAGCCATTTTGTCATTAGGAAACTGAGAAGTTTAGGAACAAACTTTTCTCATGCTTGGATAAAAGTATACTTAAGTCTAAATATTGGACAAAACTGACATTAGATTGCTCAATCACAGAATGCAGTCCTTAAAGAAGTGGCAGTGAATGAGGATCACTCTGTTCACACACTTGGTGGAGATATGCATATATCCTGTGCTCTGAGCTAGTGGCATAGGGACACTTTGTCAATATTGCTGCAGTAAATGTTGAAGTGAAATGACAGATTTTCCTCTTGAGACTCCCATGAGAAGCTGATGTGTAATCATTATTGAGACTTAATTTCTTTCCTGCTCTTAGCTGGAGGGAATGTGAAGCTCAAAGCCATAAAGGAATCGCAGTCTGACTGAGAGCCGGAGATTCACATGTAACTTTCAGAATGTGACTTGAATCTGTTCTCAACCTGGGAGATGCTGCTCATAGTTTTTGTTACAGTCCAATGCATTCATCAATATATTGTCTTCCTTATGCATTGCTATGACAGATAAATATGATCAAACATAGGGGTTAGCCTCAGGGAATGATCCCCAGACTGAATACTATTCTATTAAGACAGGGTCAATGAAGTTCTGAAATAAGAACAGTGCAATCGAGGTAAATATCTGACTGAGAGGAAAACTGAAATATAGCAAGTAAAAGAGGACTGATTTGTGTAGCAAAATGAGGTGATAGTTGGACAGGCAGGAAGCTGCTAAAAAAAATTTGGAGAAGGTCATCTGTTAACTGGAAAGGACTGTGACAAGAGGGAGGTATCTCAGTGGGGAAAGGTTGGCATAATATGGCACACAAGACATGCAAATTATCGTCCCTTTAGTTGCAAAATCTCAGGCCATGACAAACCTTAGATGGAGAAATTCCAAGGGAGGTAAAAAAAATCCAAATGACTAGGTAAGATGGCATGCTAGAAATGTGGAGAATGGGATGAATAGTAGAGATTGAGTTAAATGGCAATTTTCACCTTCCAGGAAATGTTTAGATATATATAATAGCTATGTACCTTGTCTTTCCTCCACAAAATATTAATGATATTTTCCATGAGGATATAGGCGGTCAAAATGCTCTTCCCAAACACACTCTTCTCTTGTTTAAAAAAAAGAAATATAACTGCTATTACAATATAACTCTCCTGAGTCCAGCAACTACCTGAGATATCAGATCTGTAATCAGTCAGTCTCTGACTCCCTTGACAGTCTCTGATCTCCTGATAGAACAACAAAAATTGACAGTTGCTTATTAAACAATTGTTTATTTTCAGTCATATGGGACAGTAGTTTACATGGATGGTTAAAATAACCTGCATAGTAAGGAGGAAGGCAGGAGAGGAATAAGGTAAATACTTATTTGGAGACAATCCCTTTCTAGGCTCTGTGGTGTGTCTTTCAACCCAGGTCATTTTGTCTAGGGCACAAAGAAACTGAATATTATTTATAAGCTATAAATATCCTTTCTATATAACCTTATTCCAAAGGCATGGTAAATTTTCATATCCCTGTGCAGACACTGAAAACCTCTTGCTCAGCAAATTTCCCTGAACAGTCCTGGAGCTTTGATCAAGTCAATCAAGAAAAGACTTCTGTGGGTGTTGTTTTTTTTTTTTTTTTAAGTTGGGCAAGAAGACTCAAAGGAAGAGGAATAAAAATGGAAAGCATCTTGGCATAAAAAAAAAAAATGTGCTTTTCACCTTTAATGTTCCTTGCAGCTGTTTGTGGTTTCAAAGGTGATTCCAGCTTTTGGTAATGCTTTACTATATAGAAGCATTGAGTGCTATCCTAGTTGAACTATCCTGAGTCTTGGTCTCTGGCCCTTGTTTGGTGGAATTAAATAAAGCAAAATACGTTCAGGATCAAAGGACAGGGAATTTAACATGCCAACATAGTCGAATGTGTAATAAAAATATTAAGGTTTCTTTTAGAAAATAATCTGAAGTAAAGAATATACTTCTTTCAAAGACCAAGAGGGGTTAAAAAACATCTGTAGAACAAGTTGACACTTTTGAACAACACCAAGATATTTCCATAACAGGAATTCCTCAGTGTGCTCCATATATAAACTTTTTCAATATTTCAGGAAAATCTTTTGAACCCTCTGTTAAATCTCCCATCTGGTGTCTGCCTCAGCACTTGCTTTTCTAAACATGAGTGGGTATCATGCTTGATACCTGTTCTTGCTTGTTACTTGCTCTCAAAAACTACCCATGGGTAATCAATATTTTCACTTGAAGCACCTTGTGTATGTTCAGCACAGAAAAAAAGATTGTTTTCTTTTTAACACTTCTGATACATCACACCACTTAAAGCGGATATTTTCAGATGGAGTAAATATGTCATGTGATGAAACAAAAAGTGTTCTGAAAGGAGCTACCACTGAAGCTTTTCTTGCAGAAACATAATATAAATTTGATTTCAAATGGCCTGTCCTTTCCTCCTCTTGACAGATAGCCCTTGAGATTCAGGTAGTTCTCAAAACATTTAGTTAAACAGGGTTCATATTGGTCATCATTAGCTTTCCTCTGTGCTGATTTTCCATTGTGAGATCATAAATGCTATCATTAGAAGAACCTTTCAAAAGTGGTTACAGTTTTGAAAGCATTTAATTTGTTTTTCTGGGTGGATTATTACTGCTGTCGAGTTATTAACCAGCATAAAGAATCATGCATCGGGTGTACTTAACATCAAGCTGTTTAACTAAGATTACTCTTGTTAGAGATGCTCTGTGCATAACATTCTGTACCAGGTAATGCAAACCAAGAAACAAAAGCCACAATAGATGAAGCAATGTATATAAGCTTTTGTATCTTTCCTGATTTTTCAATTTCAATGTACAGATCAGCTTCCAATGAACTTAATTGCAGAATTATAAGCCTTTTTTAAAAAAAATCACCTAACAGGCTTGCTTTTTTTTTTTTTTTTGCTTTTTTTTTTTTCTGTCAGGCATAGAAAGAAAACTCATTTTCTTCTCTTTTTTTTTTTTTTTACCCCCTCAGACTTTATTATTTCCAGTTAGCAGACTGAAATGATTGCTTCTATCTCTTGGGTCTAATAAAGCAATTTGGCTCTTTAATGGGCCTTGTTAGGGTTGAAGACCAATGTCTTTCTGGTATTACTTTTTGCATTATTGGTGCACTACCTGCTGAGTCACCAGCACAGGAACCTGAGGTTAATTTCACTTTCACTAAATGAAGCAGATAATCAGCCATCAGAGGATGGCTCCTGTACTGTAAATAAGTCTTGACAAGCTGAGGGACAGCGCTGTGGATCACTCAGCCCTCTTCACACCATCTGTCCACAAATTAAGACAAAGTAAGGATATTAATTCATTGCATTTCAAAAGCTGTACTGACAAACCCACATAGACATTTTTAAATGGCAATGAAAGACTAAAACCTTTTATTAGTATTTCATTGAGTCATGTGTTATAGTTGTTAGTTATGAAAACTTCTTTTCCAACAGAGAAGGTGTGGAAAGTGTCTTGACCACATGTACAGCTAATGACTGTCAAAGCAGATTCATTCCAAAGTATTTTGCTACAGAGTATTTTTTACTTAGGTTGAAAGTGGTATGGCACAAGGACCTGATGGCCAATCTGTTGGATATACCAGAGATATTATATGGAAAATAAACTTCCAGCTAATGGGAATGCTGTTACATGGTTTCAGGGGGCAGAAACATTATTGAAAAATAAGGACTCACCAGAATAATGAATGGTGGAAAAAACTCTTGTGAATTGCTGAATTGAGACTGTATCTTCTCTGTTTCACTAAATCCGTGTGACATGAAGGCAGAGCAGTGGTTCAGTTGAACTTTCACTAAATCACACCAGCTTGCAGCGGAAAGAGGAATGGACCTATCTACAAGAGAATTAGTTTTATAGATACATATTAATTATTCATTACATGTCTGTTCATGTGCAGCTCTTATTTTAAAATAAAAGACAGTTCAAAGGGTTCAAAGGTCAAGTATGCATTAGTGATTAAAGCATAAAAGTATTATGGAGTTATTCTAATAATATTCAAACTACGCACAATGAAAACAGGAAATCCAGAACTGGAGTCAGATTGAAAAGAAATAATGGCAGAAACAAATTTTCGTTTTTCCCTGGAACAGAGCAAGGCTATGAAATAATTACAGGGCTATGATTAATGAATAATAATGCTTCCATATCCAAATTAGGCTAAATTTAGCTTTTTAAAGAAAGTATTTTAAATTTTCCTTCTTCATTAGAAGACAGAGATAAAATTAGGCATCTAAACAGAGTTTAACAAGAAACTTTTTTTTCATAATTTTTTTTAAAATGGATTTGCCTTTGTAGATAGTAGGACCATAATTACCCAGTTTAATGGGTACTTGGCCATCTAGTTTACCTCCTGTCACCTGAATTTAGATGTCATAATCTATAGCTGGATCCTATCCTTATACAGCTCTGTTAGAATGGAACCATTCCCTTCAGTCATGCTTTTACTCTGGGGGGGATCAAAGGTAACAGGCTTAAATTAAGGAGCTAATTTTTCATCTGCTAAACTTAGATGAGATAGAAGCCACCCACGGTTCAGAGAAGTACTTTCCAAGCATTTTTAATTAATGTTGATCAGATTCTCATTAGAACAGAGGACGGTCCCTTAATTGTGTCCTCAGAAGAAAACCCATGCAGAAAGTGAATGAAGTCACACTAGAGTTTTGGACTAGGTTATTGATGAAGTTTGTTTCTATGAGAAACTTTTATATTATTAATTGCAGGTTTTATTTGTAAAACCTTCCAGTAGATTTTTGATATGGCAAGATGTAAGAGATATACAATGTTAAAACCTGTAGGATTCTTGAACATTAATTGATGAAATATAAATGTATTTACTCAGTATTATTAAATTAATCCACAGTATCAATGCAGAGTAAATTATCAGATTAGAAATTATTAAAAATATTTTTAAAAGGTGAATTTAGCCTATGTTTAGTTATTGTCAGGTTTTTGTTCTTTACACTGAAACATTTGATCCTACTGATTTTCTGGAGCCTAGCATCTGTTCTCATTTGGCAAACTGATGAGTCATACACCAGAAGGTTTTGGTTTTGATCCAGGTCCAGGTGAACTGAACATCTGTAATCATTTATTTAACGTCAACCTTGCTGACAGCACCTTCTAGTAACACAGTCTTTCTCTTTATTCCTACTATCTATTTTCTGTTGCTGCTTTTTATTTAATCATCAAAACTAAGATTCATCATAATTGGCTCTAGAGAGCACATTTTACCGAATTCAAGTATTTAAGGTGAAGCAGAATTTAATGGTTGGGAAGAGACACTGTGAAACTTCCTGTTGATTACTAGGACATGGGAAAGAGAAGACACGAAATAAAACATATTGGGAAGAGGTGGCTAACTTGGGTTTAGTAATGTTTACATAAACTGTGCTTATACAAAGTTATTTTGCCTATAATATTGCTAAAATATTGTTCTTTTGGATGAATATTGAAATTAAATTGTATATAGCCCTTTCAGCAATTCAAGATGTAGTTTTTTTAGCTTAAAATGAATCTTTAGAATATATTCACTTCTTAGTTTCAAAGGTGAGAATCTGCAAAAACTGGTTTTATAAAGTCCTGTTTTTAGCAAAATAATCATATAAAGAAGAAAAAACAATAATGAAATTATAGATCAAAAATACTTAAAATAGCTCAATGGAATTGTTTTTGAAGATTCTTCTGATTATGTGTGGTTTTAGTAGCTTAGCTGATCACAGCAAAGGAAATATTCTCTCCTGCCTTAAAAACCTTGGCTGAAGAGGGTGTTTAAATGAAAAGCTTGTTTTTCTTACCTTCTCTCAAATAAGTCTCCACAACAAGCACTCAAGAAAAAAAATCTTATATGATTCACTGGTGGAAAGTGGAGCCCTCTCTTCTTATATGCTACTTCATACAGTCTCCCCTCTCTTAAATGTCAACATTTGGGGTGCTGATTCCCATTAAAAGAAGGGAGAGAGGCACAAAGATTGAAAGAGCAATGTGATTGGTTTTTTGCTAGTAGTGGCCTATGGTGTTACATGTGTTTTCTATCTGAAATACAGGAAGTCAGACAGGTTCCTTGGAAATGACTACAGACTAGTTTATCTTGAAGAAAAGAAAATTAAATTTATTCTCCAATGCCTGGAGAATTTCCTCTAGTAAGTTACTCCTTTATTAACCTCTCTGAAAAGATGAATGCTCTTATTCAATGTTTTAAGTTTTCATGTAGTGTTTTCTTAATTTAGACTAAGAAGGAACATACATGTTCTAGGTTATTCTTCATTAAAGCTTTTCACTGCTCTGTTTAAATGATAAACTCATATTCAAGAAATAATTCACTCTTCCACAGCTGTACTTATTTCTAGTGTTATTTGGGAGCTGCAAACTAAAGTAGTTTCTTTAAGTTTTGAACCTATGCAGCATAGTCTGTAGATGGGAGCTTCCTTAGAGTCTCTCAACACTGATTTGAGAGAAAAAGCTTTATAATGAATTTTATTCTTCTTTATTCTCACACTCTTAGTTGTAATCAATTTTATTTTTAAATGTGTTGATACTTCACAGAAATGTGTTCTCTCTGAGAGCAGAAGAAAACCTGTAAGAGCATGTAAACATGAAGGGCATTTTGAAAGTTTTCTAGTGTTTTTTTCACTCTTCCCTTTTTATTTTATGCTTCCTTGGATTACCAAGATGAAACAGAACATGTTTAAAATAAATTAAAACTTAATTTTGCATGCAAGAAGTGAGCTCATTACCATGGGCAAATATCAGCCTTGTTTGCTTTGAGGAGTCTCTGTTATTATGACTTTAAGCAGTAGCTGCTTGATGGTCGTCACAGCATTGTGCTGCCACTTTTCATTCAGCTTAAGGCTTCAAGAAACATTAGGAGGAGCTGCTCACACTCTGTTTGGAAAAGCCTGATCAAAACACAAGCTCTTATTTATTTATTTTCTGGATATTCAGGACTGCTTTGCTCTTACTCCAAGCAGAGCTTACCTAGTATTGATATCCTGTTGGTACTGTGATGTGGCCATTAACTGTATTTAAGCTGAGATAACAAGTGCAAGCCCAGAAGTGGCAGAAAGACCACAGAATAGCATGTGATGACCTTTGGGAGGCTCATTGTATTTCTTTTGTTCACATAGCAACAAGTACCTACAACCTCTGATGGCTTACCAACAGGGAATTTTGGGAACTTCAGCTGTCAGATTTGGCAGTCATTCAAACTGTGTAGACAAAAGGGGTTTGAACAGGTCCTTTCAAATGGTCATTTTTATTCAATGCAAACTTAAATTATTTCTCCCTTTAACTTGCTTACTCTGAGGTATGTACACTGCCTCTCTTTAATGAGAAATTATTTCATTCATCAAATATCTTCCAACAATCATCTGTCATCTTTTCTGATGGACTCAGTATTTGTTTGACTTATCCTGATTTTGTTAATGAGACAGCATTTCCTTTGAGCTGTATTTTAAATATTTATTATTTTTTTTGCATGTTTTCCCTCTTTCTTGAAAAAAAAAATCCCTTATCCGTGCATTTGAACCAAATAGCAGTGTTTTTGGTACATTAATATCAAAAGCATCTTAGGAGCTGGAACAAACCATTGGCAAAATTGAGAGACCCTCAGTAACTCAACAACTGCTGTGACGCGCAGACAAGAGGCACGAAGAATTGGAGGTGGAATACTGTGGTTTTCTGAGGACCTTCCATCAAGTGACAATTAGGCAGTTTGGATCAGCAGTTTACAGATCTCCATGCAGAGAAATGTGATGGAAATGTGTGCCTTGGAGCACTTTTTCAATTGGCACAATACATATGGTTTTCTTACTAGGTGTACTTTGTGAAGAAATTTTAAAATGCATCATTAACAACTGAGGAAAGTGACGTGATTACCAAAGTAACAGTCACATGTGCAAAGGACTTGTCATTTATTGGAGGTGAAAAGGATAATTTCCATTTGAAAAAGAAAAAAGAAAAAAAAAATCTTAGTTCTATTCCCATCACACCAAAGTGGAAATATGGCCTGGGAAAACTTTGTACTGCTAGAGTTCAAGCATTTTAAGGCCTTTCTCTGGATGTCTCTATATTTCATCTTTCAGATGTTAAGAGGTTAAGTTCTCCCACCTGGTTTGCTATGAAAATTACTTATTGCCAACAAAAACTGTCAATAATGGATAAAACCAAATAAATGTTAAAACCAGCTCAAACACAAACATAGAGAAGGACAAATCAGGTTTTGCACTGCTTCAGGAACAATGCATAATTCTAGCTCACAAGCAAATCCTACCCTCTTCATCACGGACATTTCTAGATGCTGTTTAGTGATGTACAGAATTAAGAGAAGCATGAGGTTCCAGAAGGCTATGCCAAATGGTTTGTTTGTCCATTTAGAATTTTTATAAGCATTTGGCTTTAAATATCTTTGCATAATGATCTTGGAAGAAATGGACTTTTCTGTTTTATCGCTAGTTATTTACATATGTATTTAAAAGCAAAAGTATTTCCTCTCATGGAAAATATCTTAGAAGATATCCTAGCATTTCTCATGGCCCTATTGTTAGGGAACATTTAATGTGGAAATGCATGTACTCATTCTTCATCTGGTTTAGGACTGGGAGGATTGAGGTTGTCATTTTTCTAAGAATACTTTTTTTTCCTGAAATATCTTTTAGGCCAGCGCTACCATGTCGCAAGTATGAATTTCAGAGTAATAATGGCATACTTAATGAAACACCACCTAGTATGTTTTGTACTTATGCAACCAAGGAGGCAGGAAGGACAGAATTCAATTTGAGATTAGGCCTGCTAACTGTAAATGTCTGTGTTGTGTAAACTTCCTTTTTAGTCAGCAGTCAATACAGGCAGTGGAACCTAGGGATTTATTAATCTGGCTAGCTAGTAGACATCAACTTTTACCTTGAATTTAGTCACATTCTTTAAGCTCTTCTGTCTCTACTGACTAAATATCTAGCAACTACCATGGCAATTCAAAGCTCTTAGTTCACCTATAGACATGCAAATTTAAGTATCTTATTTGGTGACTCTTCCCTTCCTCGTTGCTAGTTTTAGTTTAGTTAGTTAGTTTAGTTTGGTTAGTTTTCTTATGCTGATGTCCATCTGCAGATTGCTCTTTAAGATGATGACTGTTGTCCTTCGTTCAGGACTTACAGAGACTGAGTAATCCACTTAGATCCACTTACCTGAAACAGTATAATTGGAGATTTTGGATGGAATTTGATGTTCAGAGAGTCAAATAATCATATTTGCCAGCTATTCACAGCATTCATGACCTAATGACTTACAAGTACTCATACACTGGCAGTTTCTGAAGGCAGTACAGACAAGGAAACAGTCAATTCAAAATCTGTCAGCCCTTACTGTTCTTTGGATACACTCTGTAACACTTAGTTTGTAACCTTATCTCATCCAGAAGTCTCTTCATGTGTCTCCTTTATAGCTTATTTATGTAAAATTCTCCCTGTGGTGCCATGTTTGGGATTATTTGGATCACTAAGCCTGTTGCTCCTGAGATTTGCATCAGATTTTCAGTTTAAGTTCAGAAAAGCATCTAAAGGTGTTTAATTTACCCCTGTTTATGACATCTTTAGATTCTCATGTTTAATCAATATTGAAGTGCTGTTGAAAGGATGATGATATATGTGCATAAAATTTTATTTGTGAGGTCCACAGATGATGGCATAAATTGACTTTAAAGTTACTTGAAGGAGGGAGAAAGGAATCCATATGAAAAAGAAAAAATCCAGAAAGCAAAATTAAATAAGGAAAAGAGAAGAGAGAAATCTTTATCCTTGGTGGCTAGCTGGTCAATTAAGCAGCAGGGGCCCCAGAAGAACATAGTCCTCTCTTGCATATCTTTTCAAATGCACTGGTGTAGCAGGAGTTTTCCAGATATGCTTTTTTCCCCTGGTACTGTATGGTTTTCCTCAGAACACAGAAAAACTTGCGCTTTTTTTCCCTTTTTTACTATGCTTTTAGCATTGATGGGATCATGCTTAGATAGGTACAAGTGTTACACAAATTGTTTTGCTGAGTTTTGGGCCTGCATGTTGCTGGGTAATATTTGTCAGTGATTTATGGCCATTTTCTGGAATGTTACTCACTAAGACCTGTATTCCCAAAGTATAAACTAAAAGTTACAAAACAAGGAATAGGACAGGGGTAGGGGAGATGATCCTCATGCCAGTGGAAGTAGCTTCTCATGAGAATATGCCATTGCTACAACGTTGGAGTTGGCAGGTGCAAGGCCATGAGAATAACACGAGAAAACCAGCATGGGAACAAAATTGGGAAATTACTGCCACATCAGCTGAAGTCAGACTACAGAACTGCAAATGTAGAGACCTTATCTTTAGGAAGGTTAAAATATTTGAGGCACTGTGCAGTGTAAGTGTATGGGCTTAAAGACAAACACATTTAGGTGCACTGAGATATGGGAATGATTTTCCAAGCTGAGAACCTTGAAAGCTATATTATGCAAGAGGATCAACTGTAGCCAGGTAAAGCCATGAACTGTATGTGATGATTATTACATGTTTTTTCCCCCCAGAAATTTGAGCTTACCATGACTATTGGCAGTACTGTAAGAATGGTTGGATGATTATCCAATCATTATATGGCATCCTCAATATGCCAATGGCATAAATTTAATATATTTTTGTGGTAGTACAGTAAATATGTGTAGCAGGAAGTGCACTACTCAGCAAAGATTTATTATCATCTCACACACCATGCGATAAGGTTTAGTAAGAATACTGAGGTTAAGATTATTATTCAGGTGCACTGTGACTTCCTTTCAGAGTATGATAAAAAACCAGTAAAGTTGGAGGGTGGAATGGCACTGTCCTGAATCAGGGCCAGTGATTTAGAGCAGTTGTTGAGAAGTTTTCTAGTCTAATATAGAGAGACTGGCATTCACAGGGTATGATTCACTATATCTGAAATGTTGCGTAAAGCACCTGTTGCTTATTGCTTTCTAACAAATTAAACAAGGACAAGGGTAGATGTATGAGGAGGGAGAAAAAGAGAGTGATCTAGAGCCAAATACATATTGACATCAAATATATTGACATTTTAGCTGGGTAACATGAAAGAGTGATTCAAGAGATTATTTTAAAAACATACAGATATCTAACAATACTTATGATACAGCACATTTGGGCAACCATTTAGTCAGGAAGACATTGAAAGTGTCATGGACATTGTACTTACTCCATTCAGAGTAATATTTGGTTTTTTCATGATCCCCTGATATTAGCTTTACTAAGTATAGACAGTGTACCCTGAGTTGTGGTTACCTCCGAATCATAAACATACACATAATTATTGAGGTGTTTTTAAAAATTGTGAAAGAAAAAAATCTTCCAAATCACTAGCTATCAAGATTTTTATCTATCCAAATTTTCACTTTAGTGTCCATTTTGTACATCTGCCTGGGATGTAATAAATAAAGAATTGTTATGATAATAACATTTCAAGTTTCATTGAAGTTTCTTTTCCTCATTCCTTTCCTTCTGTCAACTATTACATAATTCATATTTCATCTGAATAAGAAAGTTACCTTTGCAGAAATGTAACAAGGAAATCAGAGATCATCTCTGAACAATATTGTTACTTACCTGTTCTGTGGAAGCTCGGTGATACCACTGTGTTTACATCTTAAAGCAAGATTAACTCTTTTCAAACATGTGGCACGAGTTTAGTGCTCACACCTCACCAGACTAGTTTGCTGAGCAGGGGTTCAGAAGGGCTTCTAAAGGAAAGCCAAACAGTTAGTCAAATAGAATTTGAAACTAATGTTATCCTTTTGGCTCTTCGCTGGGAAGGGTTTCTAGCTCTTCATGTGAATTCCAAGTAAATATGACCCAATGCACATTCTTCCTGTCAAACCTGGCAAAGTTACAGGCCAAATAAATTGCACAGAGAAAATGTTTGTAGAGTAGATTTTTTTTTTTTTTTAGTTAACCAGAGCAGGCTTCTCTAATAAGTTATCATCAATATTTTATTAGTTTTTTATATTATGAAGAAGAAAATTTACCAGCCTTTAATTAGGATTCCATCATTTCTGTTGCATTGTTGCATTTTTAATTTTTAAATTTTGCTGTAGAGTATCATATTTGCACATTAATAATTTAATTTCTTTTTACTGTTACACCAGATAATTTCTCTATTGATTCCACCTCTTAACAAAAGAGAAAAATGTATTTTCATCTTTAATTGGCAAAATGCCTCAGGAGAAAATTTTCCAGTGTAGCTTTACCTGTGTTAAATACAAACTCCTGCTACAGTGTGAATCCCATTGCTATCAAATTCAGATAGACAGTGCCCATTCCTCAAATAAAGGAGATGAACTATTCTTTTGCAGTGTACATCCTTAATTTATTAAAAGGCTAAAAGTAACTGAGCAGTTCCAATAGCCTCATTGTCTGGATACAGACAGTCAGGCTAATCTGATGAGTACATGTTCAGCCAGGTATTGCTCTTGATTTGCTGTCAAAATAGGTAGCTGACAAAACAAAGGCTTATCTTATTAGGAGGTGTAACGTGCCTTAATATAACATGAATAGATACCATATGGATGTGCTCTCTCTCTCATTGATTACTGGGGTATAGAAGACCTTGGGCTTAACTTATGGTTAGGGTGGTGTCATGGTTTAACCCTATGCAACCACTAAGCCCCACACAGCCAATTACTCAGTTTGCTCTAGTGGGATAAGGGTAAGAAAATTAATAAGTTGTGAGAGAGGCAGTTTGATAGGTAAAGCAAAACCTGCACACATAAGCAAAAGCAAAACAAGGAATTAATTCACCCCTTCCCATGAGTAGGCAGGTGTTCCTGGGAGAGCAGGGCTCCATCCTGCATGATGGCCACTTGGTAGACAAACACTGTCACTTCCCCACTGTATCCCTCTTCCCTTCAGCTTTATATACTGAGCATGACACCATTTGGTCAGAAATATCTCTTGGGTCACTTGGGGTCAGCAGTCCTGCCTGTGTTACTTCCCAGCCTCTTGTGCACTCTCAGCCCACTCATAGTGGGGTAGAGTGAGAGAAAGTCCTGGACTCTGTGTCAGCACTGCTCAGCAGCAGCAAAAATATCTCTGTGTTGCCAACACTGTTTTCAGCACAAACCCAGAGCATAGCCCCATACAAGCTACTACTGATAAATTTAGCTCTATCCCAGTTAAAACCAGTACAGATAGTCAAGGCTAGGTGAGACCGACCTACATGTTAAAACTTCGCTGAACCTAAGTCCATGATGAAGTGATTTGTCCTACTGGAATCAACAGTAGCAGAGTTAGGAATTCTCTCCTACTCTGTTCAGGTCTCTTTACATGCAAATATTCATTTTAAGTATACAATTTATCAATTTTCAATTTTTCAGTTTTAGATTTAAAAAAAGATTTTTTTTTTTTTTTTAAGGAATCACAGAATAAGCTGAGTTGGAAGGGACCCTAAAGATTCACTGAGTCCAAATCTTTGCCCTGCACAGAACCATGCCCAAAGTCACAGCATGTGCCCAAAAGTATTGTCCTAATGCTTCTTGAACTCCATCAGGTTTGGTGCTGTGACCACTTCCCTGGGGAGTTGGGTTCCAGTACCCAACCACTCTCTTGGTAAAGAGGCTTTTTCTTATATCTTACCTACACATCCCCTGACACAAGTTCAGGCCATTCCCACAGATCCTCTCACTGGTCACCACAGAGCAGAGATCAGTGCCTCTTCCCCTCATGAAGAAGTTGCAGACTGCAATGAAGTCTGCCCTCAGCTGCTCCTTCAGACCAAGTGATCTCAGCCGCTCTTCAAAAAGCTTCCCCTCAAGGCCTTCACTATCTTTGCTTCCCACCTTTGAACACTCTCTAATGGCTTAATGTCTTATATTTTGGCACCTTAAACTGTCCCCAGGACTCAAGATGAGGCTGCCCTAACGCAGAGCAGAGCAGGACAATCTCCTCCCTTGCCCAGCTGGCAGTGCTGTGCCTGATGCCCCCCAGGTCATGGATGGCCCTCCTGGCTGCCAGGGCACTGCTGACTCAAATTCAACTTGCCATTGACCAGGACACCAGGTCCCTTTCCATGGCTCTGCTTTCCATCATCTCATTCCCCAGTCTGCCCATAAACCCAGGGCTGCCCCAACCCAGGTGCAGAATCCAGCACGTTCTCTCGTTGAACTTTGTACAGTTGCTGATTGCACAAACCCCTCATTTGTTGAGGTCCTTCTGCAGGGCCTCCCTGCCTTCTAGGGAGTCAACAATTCCTCCCAGTTTTGCACCATCTGTGAACTTGCTCAGCATCCCTTTCCAGTCCATTAAATAGACATGAAATTCAATATTTGCAAAATAAACCAACTTTCAAACTCAAAAGACAAAAGGGTATTTACCATATCTATTAACCACATTTAGGTAAATATATTTGAAGCTTGAGTAGTAAAGACATGGGATTTGTGGTGAATCACACTTTTTAGATTTTAATGCAGTGATCATTCAAAAAAATGAAATAGAAATTTATGTGTGTAAGTCTTCCTACATTTATGTGTAAAACCAGCTCTGTATTTTCAGTATGTGCAAGTTGTTATGTATATAAAACTGTGAAAGAGCATTTAAATTTTTTTTTGATTGGTTGACTACTCTTTTGCATTACAAAATATTTTTTAATTTGAACATCAAATACATTCTTTATGACAACTTATTGAAATTTCGTATATATGGTTAACTTGACAGAGCTGTTCTATTTAATTGGCAGAGAATGAAATACACTCTGCGGACTATAAATAAATAAAACTAGATTTCTAGAGAATGACATTATTGGCAGGTTAGTAAAGGGATTAATAGAATTCCAGAAAGGAAGTTCCCTTTCATCAACAGATAAGAAGATGCCTGTGGCAGGTTGTGGACCCTGCTAAAAGGCTTTATCTTCTATGTTTGTAAAGGAGATGACATATTTCTCACTTTTATCATGTTGGTGATTTGTGCATTGTTTGAAACCAAAAGAAGACAAAACCCATCACAAAATTTCCAATATTCAAATGTGTAGAAAAGACAGGTACTTGGTAATGAAAGGCTAATACACTCCAGAAAAAATGCTAGAGATGGAGAAAGAATGCCTTCAGCAACACTTCCATATGTACATTTCAGGATCCTCAAGACTTCTGTATGTACACTTAGGTCTGTAAAAACACCTTCAGAAATAAAAAATAGTTACTTTTTTTCTCACCGACTCCACCCTATGTCATGGTAATGACAATGCATTATTTTTACTTGATCCGATAAAGAAGAATTCTTGCTCTTCAGAGATGTCCCAAAAATGTGTTTTTTTGAAAAACTATTCCAGAGTTTTGCCTTTTTTATGCCATTTTTTTCAGTGGTTGACTTGGTTGTCTGGAAATGTCTCCTCCTTTTGGCATATCGTAGGTAGAAGCCACATTATTATTTCAAAACTAAGTCCAGAAGGATGAGCGTGCCCTTGTTGTACCTCCTAGAATATTGCAAGAAATTTAAGACACTAACCTTGTTAGCAAGTAATTCTTGGAGACTTCACATTCAGTGAAGCAGAAGCCAGCAAAAGCAAGGGGAGTTCCCATTTTTCAGACAGATGAGTGCCCAAAAGTGTGATATTATGCTGTAAAGTGGCTCCACAGCTGTTGGGCTCTTTTTTTTATTGTTTTTGTTTTTATTATTGGACTGTTCTTGATAGAAATGATGCATTTAAAAATGCATATAGAACAAGCTTGAACTGATTTTTTTTTTTTTTTTTTTTTTTTTTTTTTTGTGGGTGAAGTCAAAGCACATTATTTTCCAGCTTCAGCAAAATACCACAGTAAGACTCAGGTGATGTCACCCACTGTGCATTATTGGAAGTGCCTCCCTATGCTCAGTTTAGGAGACAAAAATATGCTCTTTCACCCAAATTCAAAGCTCCTTTTTTTTTTGTATAGCACCTATCATATTTCATCTTGTGGAAGTTTATGTGTTACGAAAGAGGCAGAAAAGTGCTGAGAACAGTAGACATGACATTTGGAGATGTATATGTATGTATGAGTGTGTGTATGTGTACATTTCATGTGCTGCACAAGATAGATTACTCAAAGGGTTCAGTCTGAAAGTTTTTTTTTTCTTCAACTATCATGGATATTCTAATAAAATTTATTTCTTTTTATAAACATTTCCTTCCTTGTTGAAATACACTTGTAGACAAAACACACTATTAAATTATTGACCCATATATAATGCAGCATAGTAGTTATTGTACATTATTTAACATTAGTTTTCAAGACAAGATTCAGTTTCTACAATTTTATTGTTGAATAAAACCTTACCCAAAAATCTTGTTTATCTTATATATCTTGGTCATATTTCCTGGTTTAGCTTTTTTTCTTGCTTACAAATTATTTAGTAAAAAAAGCTCTTAAAATACATTCAAATCCATTATTGAAGATAAGTGCAATACTCTGTATTATCTCTGCATTTATTCTGCAAATTATCCTAATAACTATTCAGCTCTGCACAGACTAAAATACCACTTAATGTGAATATGCACAGTCTCCTGAAATTTGAAATCTTAATGGTTCATGAAAGTCCTAATGTTATTAGGATTTGTTACTATCAGTATTGAGAGAGAAAAACGACATTTGTTTCAGTTCACCCACCAGTCAAGAAAACTAATGGTCCTTCATTTGACATCTCCAATGCCATTGTTTACGATGCAGGATGAAATTAATATAATTTGCATTTATATAATTGGTCCTTTTTTCTTTCCAAAATGTATGTACTTATGCAGTGCACATAATTCGCACTGTTTCCTTACAGAATAATGATACCATATATTTCATGTATATGTTGAGCACATGTATTTCTTTAACTCTTCTCTCATTCTCTCCTTTCTTGTATTTGTTTTAGATTGATTCACAATTTGACCTTGGTGCCTGCTGTTTTCCTGAACACAATCACTTCCAAAACATCCTGTCCTATATGCTTTCTAATCAACTTCACTATGTAGGTGTAGGTGGCCCTATCAGAAATGAGATGTGGGATGGGAGTACAGCTCTCCTCAAGCTCTGTGATATGCTGGTGCTTGTTGCCCCACAAGCAAACAAATCAAATGATATAAAACAGTCTGATACACAGCAAAAAAATATTTGGAAAAATTGCTAAGGTTCATATTTACTGAAATGGGGATCTAATAAAAATAATAAAAACTCAGAAAAATCTTTAAAAACTTATTTCTGAAATGTAGCAAGTGGGAACAACAAAAGGAGGGAACAAGATGAAATCTTAAATGCTAATTGAATCCACAGTTTAGTTGAACACAATTTACAGTCACACGCTATGGAAAACTTGCAACTCTTCTTGACTTCCCACACTTTCTTACAACTTTCTGCTATCTCTTTTGAAAGAGATTTTCACTTCCCAGAAGAACTATTATATGAAAATATTATTTCTGAGTGTTCACTTTCACACTATACTCCTTTACAAAGGGGCAGTAGTGCTGCGTGACTTAAAGCATCAAGCAAGACAAATATCTATGGAATTTCTGGTGCAGTTTATTTTCATTCTTTCCTTCTGAGAACTGACTTAACATTTTTTTGGCTTTCTACTCCTAATTCTGGCAAACATTATACCAGATCACGATTTTGGATAATTTTGAGCAGCTGAAAGCAGAGCACATTTTTTCCAACACATTCTTGATTACTCTGGGATAGCTTAAGGCATTTCGATCTAAAGTCAGCATGCATAACCTGTCTCTGTCTGTTGTGCTTTCTAATTCCGTTGTTTGGTTTTCAATTAATTTAATTAAATTTTTTGGCTTCAGCCTTTCTAAAAAGGAATACTTTTATTTGTTGTCACTTTATCTGGACCTATTCACTTGTGCATTCAATATACTGTGATTTATGTTCATCTTTTGTTTTCTCAGTGCATTAATTTTCCATGAGGACTACATTATTTTCCAACCTTTCCAAAGCTGAGTTTTTGGAGATATTCAGGTAACCTAAACAGGGGCTGTACCCCTCCCAGCCTTTTCAGAGACAGTGACAACAACTGGCATTCTGACTTCCTAGGAAGAAGACAATAAAGAGTCTCCTTTTTTATGATATTTAATTGAGGTCTGTTTGGAAAAGCTGAGAGCTAGAGACGACTGTTCCATTGGACTAATGCACTAATTCTGCTAGGGCACTAAGTTAAAAAGCTACTTCCTGAGCAAAGATGAACAATGATTTTCCAATCTATTTCTTTACTTCTTTCTCTTTTTTTCTTTTTAATGCCATGTCTAGTTCCAAAGATGAGATGGTCGATGCAACTGAACTGCTGCAGGAGTTGAGCCTGCATAGACTTACCAAGCCAAAATAATTATTAATTCAGTTTTATAAGCAGGAAAATCCTTCAAATGCATTCATATGAGGAATGAAAAGCTAAAATTATGTTGTTGTGTGAATAGGATAGCCTGGCATCACTACACATTTGGCTGTATTTTTTTCACCAAGAGTTTTAGTTGGCATCCTGGACTGTACATCAGTGTACTTTATTAATGTAACCAGATTTAAGTGATCTTGTCTAATTCATTCCATTCAGCTAAATTTTTTTACATTTTTTTAAAATCTTCAAAATAATCAAAGGATTCTGTAGTATTGTCTGCCAGACCATGTAAAACATCAGAGATACTGATAAAAGTGAACCTGAAGAGTTATTTGTGATATTGTAGTTATTACAACATTGTAATATATGTCAAAAATCTAGCTCGGTGTGATACATCTACAGGTTATTATGAAATAGCTGTGACCAGCACGGAGATGCTTCAGGTCAGTTTACCAGGTACAAAATCGTTGTTACTCATAAACAAATATACTATCATATTTCTGGTTTTCCAGATCAGTTGCTCAAAAATAAATAAATAAATAAATAAATAAATAAATAAATAAATAAATAAATATATAAATAATTATAGCTATTTTTATTCCTTAGTCTTACAGGGAATAATGGCTTTAACATGTTTTAGAACCCTAAAATAATATGTAAATTGTTACCAGAGTCTTTTAACCATACTCTGGATGATATTACAGCATGTCTTCCTGCTGTGGTGCTCCTGAGAAAGATCTTCCCTGGCAAGACAGAGGCAGTGCCTAAGTTTTTTCCAACTTGTCAGAACTTTACTTTGTAGACGAATGCAGCTGCACACCCATTGTGTCAGTTGTAGTCTGTCAGATGAGGGCAAAGAAGCAGCAAATAGAGTCATTCTGTGTGAGTTTTGAAGAAATATGTCCATACAAAATGTGTAAGTAATCGGAAAATCTCAATTTCATAAATTTGAAAGCACCAGGCTTCAGGTTGATTTTTTCCAGTAAGACACTGAATGTTTGACACCCATGATCTGTATACTCTGAAAATAATACAGGGAAATATCTTTGGGTATGCTGAGATACTCTGAACTTGTATCAGGTAGTAGCTCTGTGGGTCAGTTTTTCAAGGCAGTCTACAGGCTGAGATGAGCTTCTTCTGTCTTAGAACTCATATTTGAAGCTTTAGTCATCATCTAGTTAATAAAAAATCTCTTCATAGTGCAATATAATTGCTATTGATAATGTACTCCAGATATGTATATGAACTTGTATATGTTCAAAAACCTATTAAGCAAAAATAGGTAAGACACCACTGGAATACAGAAAATCTGGAGGTTTTAGTAGTAACTTTTAAAAGTGTGTTGATCAGTGCTTAAGCCAATGTGTAAGCCAGCAAGGAATATCAGTGCAGTAGCAATTCTTTTTCCAAGAAATGTCATATATATCAACCTGAACACAAAAACATCGCTGTATCTCTCATAAAAATGTGTGTGGAATAATTCAGAACAGGCTGAATTTCAATCTGCTGAACCTGGTACAATATTGAATTAACTTTTCATCTGGGAATTACAGTTGGATATAGTGTTATTCAATACAGCTAGGCTGCCTCTAGCATTATTTCACATTCATTTCTTGGTTTATATAAGCTGTTCTGTCTTCCCAGATGAGAAACACGATTCATTAGAGAATAAATAAGTGAAGGAAAATGTATGAATCAGGAGTTATTGCCCTGAACCTTGTTTTAAACTGGGCAGTTCTCTAACAGTCAGATTAAACCTACACTATATTAAATAGGGAAGTCATTGTGAACTGTCTGCATCATGTGACTAAACTGAAACATACATGAATGTCTTTCTCCATGTGTATGGAGGTAACAAAAAATAACATACACAAAGATAAGGGAAAGTTATTGAACCTTCTCAGGTGTTTATTTCTCTGTATTGTCTGCATTCTGTTTTATAAAGCTGACCAGAACATGAGATTCATTTGATGAAGAATGGCAAGGCCTTAGATTTTCTCTGTTCATTTTGTGAAGAAAAACATAAACCTTCTTTAGGACTGGAGCCTCAAAACCAATCAGACTCTTTGTCTTTCCCTGCTAGAAAATCCTCTTGATGTTTTAAAAGAATCTTTCATTATGAAAGCATCCCAAAACCAGGCTGAAATTGGTCAAAAGCACTAATATAATCCCATCTTTAGTACTCAGAGTGAAGATTCAAGTTCAAAGAGATGGTCCAGATATTGCACAGTGAAGACTCTCATTCCTGTGCAAATTATTATTAGCTCTTCTGTGGTGACCCATTCTCTTTTTTCTAAGCAGAAATTTCCATTTTTTTAGACTTTCTGGTAAAGATGTCCTTAGATATCTTCTACAGCCTTTTCCTTCTGAAAGGCAGAAATTTATCTTTTTAATTAGTCATCTAAAAGTTCCTGACTAGCACTTATAGAAGTCAAAAAGACTAGTACCCTTTCCCTGAAATTAGTAAGGCTTCCAGACTGTCTCCATTGTTTTTCCAACAACTCTTCCATATTTCAGAGAGGATTCAATGTAGATCATAAAACAACATCACCCTGAGAAAGAGATAGTTGCTATAGCTGACTTATGCTTTTGTCCTCACTGCTTGCTCTCCTGATCCTTTTCTCATGGTTTGATGTGTGGCTGCACTTTATAAGATAAAATGAGCTTGTGCATAAAATACAGGTCTTTAAGGAATGTAACACAATTTTTGTGTTCTCATAAAGATTTTTTACATTGATAGCATAAGCTAAATCCTTTAAGAGTGGAGTGGTGCAGAGCTGCATCATGATGTGAATTTGCGACTGTGCTCTGCCAATTACTTTTAAATTCACCTCAGTGCAGCAACCAGTCACCTATGTAATGCATTCAAGGGAGTTAAAAACAGACCAGTGAATTAAAAGAATGTGTTATGGTCAGCTTAGGATAATCTTACACTTTTACTAATCCTTTCCTTTTCTATTTTCTTCTACTGTCTTGAAATCTTAATCCTGATGTCCTAGGTTTAACGAGAGAAAATTTGGTGGTGTTCCCAGCACTCAATAGGGCAGAAGCTTGCCTCCAGATGGCAATAGAAAAAAACATGAGACATATTCCCCATTTCAGGTATGTTATGTCATTTCTGAGACTTTTAAATGTTTTAAAAGACATATGTTTATATACACAGTATATATCTAGGATTCTCATGGGTTTCTTGTTCCCCAGGCTGATTAGAGGTTCAGGGTTGAAAAAAAAGGTCAGCCGTGTATTCCCATGCCCTTGCAAAATAAGAACTTTCTGGTGATTAAACTTTCCACACTTACTCATTTAGAGCAACATAATGTGTGAATGTGTTCTGTCATGCTCTTTTAAAAAAATTATTATTATTTTATTAATTATATGCTAGTTCTGTTTATAACATGAGCAGTGGATTGAAAAAGCACAATAAAATTTCATAAACTTTGAATTTGTATTTATTATAGGTTTTTCTGCTCTTTCTCTTGAGACATGCAGTGATTAAATACAAAGTGCATGTTTGTGTGCATGTGTGTGTACATGTACACAGGTACTTTCTGTAAGCATCTTCCATGTTAAAACTATCAGTTTTAGGGATAGAGTGTTTATTGGTGTGCACTAAGAGTCAGTAACATGCTCCACATGAACAAATTAAATGTAGCATAAACTAGTAAACACCTTCTTTGGCAATTACACCCCCTGATAAGAGTTAATATTCCCATCTGCTATACTTTTCCTTTGGCAGCAAGTTCTTGCTTACATTGCACTCTGCTACATCGGAGGGGTGAGGTTCATGGAAGCTGAGTATCAGCCTCTCTCTCCCATTGCTAGGATTGTGTACTGCCAAAGCAGCTGCAGAGGTGTCTAAATCCTGCACAGACTGAGCATGGCCTGAGGTGGTAGGAAGAGTAGACAAAGAGGCAATAATGCATGAGACTGACATCCTGCCAGTTTCACAACAGGGGCTAGAACATGTGCTGATGTGCATTTCTTCGAGAGCCTGCAATCCTTGAGTGTGTGCCTTTTTACCACAATTAAGAATATCTTTATCAGATTGCCACTCTACCTCTTGCTCCCACTACCAATTGCTTTTTGTATTTCTTCATCTTATTTCATTCTACTCTCATGCAGACCATCAAGTCAGGTAGTGTGATAAGCCTTGAAATTTTGGGCAATAAAATAAGAGAGAAGATTGTATTTTTCTTGGATGCAAGAAGGGATGAGAGCATACTCCTTGACACAAACCCACAGTTTTGCACTATTCTGTAGGCTTCTATATTTTTATTTCTTATTTCAGTTTCTACCAACAAAAGGTAAAAGTCATGAAAGAAAACAAATGTAGAGGAAGATTTTTTGGCTCTCCAGTTGAAAATACAAAAAATTGTTCTGATTTTTGTTTGTATGGGAGTGGTATCCTACAGACTTTGCTATCAATACAGAAAACCATTTGTAGTTTTCAGGTTGAAAATTGAAAAAGTTAGTCAGTTAACTAACTGCAGACATAAATGGCTTGAAATACTCTGAAACAAAAAGAAAGATGGCAGTTTAAGGGACAGTGAATTGTCTTTGCTCACTAAAATTTACAAAAGTCAGGTTTCCTAATGGTTTATCATTGAAAAGAGGAGTTTGGTAAGGATCTCTATGGATTTTCTTACCAGTAAGTTCATTGAGAAGCTTGAATGACAAGCCTCTCAGTGGGGTCTTGGAGGTCCCACAGTTTGGGGCAAAGAAAGAATATTTAGAAAAATGTCAGTAAAATTTTAAACTGGGCAGATATTGCAGATCCCCGTGAACTCCCAAGAGAAATGACTCATTGAAGCAGAGAAGAAGGAAAATCAGGACTGATGTTTGAAGGTCCCACTACAAAGAAGTGCCATTAGTGTGTATTTTCAAGCCATTCATGTCATGTGATCCTAGATATAAGAAGTTAATAATAGATGAGCAAAGCCCTTCTCTAGATATCTTTTGATTAGAAAAAGTTGAGCAGGCTTAAAACAATGCCCAGGGATTAAACACTATGAATTTTAAAATGCTTGGCAGACTGGAAAAGTTGCAATCCCTGATTAATGCTTTCACAGCAGATGTATAAACAGACAGTAGAACTTGTCTAGAACATTTCTTAAATAAATAATTTGGGAAAGAAAGCAAAACCACATAACTAGACATTTAATTCCCATAATGTTAGTACACTGAACATACTATAACTGTAATTGCGTACTTATTTACTTTTCCTTTCTGTTTGTGCTGGCCTCATCATTAGGGAAAAGTACTAGCACTGGGGAAAAGTGAAAAAGGAAAATGCTTATACATACATGTCCTATGTATGTTCAATCTTTTCCCTAGGGACTAGAATGTCTGACCCTTTACTTTTCCCTGTCCAAAAGCAACACTGAGACTGACCATGGAATTGATACTCAGAGTTCAGTGCTTAAGTAAAAATAATCTGAGATAACCCTGAAGTCTTAACTGATCTCTTTCCTTGGGGAATACACTGGGAATCCTGTTTAAAAATATCTCTTTTTCTTTGCAAGTCAATTAAAAACCACCAAGGTAATTAATTGAAATAAAGGAATTTGTGAGGTCTTCAGTAAAGTCCCTCAACAGCAAGGGTCCTTCAAAGGCAACTGCCAATATCAAATAACGTCCTTATCCACTTGACATTTCTTTTTAAGAGGCTTAAATGACTCAAGACATTTGTGTCCAAATCAGTGCCTAATGTTACAGGAGGTTTGAAAGAAATTTGTTACAGCTATTTTCAGAATTCCTGCTCGACTTACACTTCTGGATACAGCCAATTTTGATCAATGGCAGTTCTGTCACACTACTATGTGTGGATGCATGATGGAAGTGTGCATTACACTGATAGGGAACCTGGTGCTCTGCATAGGCTGTGTGAAAAAAAAATATCTAAAGATGGAAAATGGATTATGAGTTCAAGAATTAGCATATGAAGGACAAGACTGAAATTACTGGGCATCAGAAAATGACAAAGATAGTTACAAAGAATTTCAGAAATATCAGTGGAAGATTAGCTGTTCTTTAAACCAATTTTAGCTATCTCACCTTCACACTACAAAGTCTGCTTGCTATCCTAACCTCCAACTGAACTTTACAACAGTCTATTGAATATATTTATGAGAATCCTGATACCTATATATTAATAAGGTCTGGAGAGGATCTTCATTTCCTTTCATCCTTATCACTTTATACCGCTTGATATTTCTAGTTCTACATAAACACTATTATACTTACAATTCTCAAGTACTCTACATGTTTTTGCTAACGTATAGCATCTCAGTTTTGCAGACACGCTTCCCATTCTCACTCGGACTCTTGTTTAAAAGCACTCTGTGCTGTCTGAAAAAGACAGCCTTGATGTAAATTGGGATATCTTTAAACAGACATACAAGCAGATACAAATAACTTTGCCCTCACTCAAAGCTGCCAGACCTGATCAGCTGTGACCAAGCACCATACATCTCTGTCAAGGTAATGATTATCTGAGCTAATGCATCCACCTGGGGTGCCGAGCAGGTCAGTATGAACACATATTTACTTAAGTTTTTAATAGTTGCCTATCAATTAGAACTGATGAATGTTCTTTTGGAATATGCTTGGTGTTTCTTCTTGGTCTACAAACTTGAGAATTAAATCCCTTTGATACAAGTGTCTAAATTAATTTTCGGTGAACATTTAGATGGGTGTTTCTGTGATCCTAACTTTGCATAAATATTTCTGATCTTTCCTACAAAACATTATTTTCTTCATCATCTGTTTTCAGTAAGATGTTTTCTTTAACATCAACACAATAAATGTTTGGAAGATTGTCCTCTAAATTTTGAACAAAACTACCATTAAAGGCATATATTTACTTGTTTTCTTCTATTCATTATTCATTACCCATTGTTCCCTATGTAGACTTCACTCAAGGATAACTTGGGAGTAGAAAAAACAGACTGGTACAGTAGATTTGAGTAGACTTGGTGAATATTCAGAAATTCAGACAGCATAATTTCAGGTAGTTAGGAGTTAAAGTTTTGTCTCTTGATAGAGCAAAGTCACAGAAACACAGAATGGGCAAGGTTGGAAGGGACCACAGTGGGACATCTGGTGTTCCAGAGTACATGGCACAGGATTGTGTTCAGACAGTTCTTGAACATCTCCAGTGAGGGAGACTCCACAACCTCTCTGGCCAATCCTGCACAGTAAAGAAGTTCTTCCTCATATCCAAGTGGAACATCCTGTGAAACAGTTTCTTCCCATTCCCTCTTGTCCTATTGCTGGACACCACTGAAACAAGCTTCATCCTTTCCACACTCTCCCTTCAGATACTGATAGACATTGATGAGGTTCCCTCTCAGTCATTTCTTCTCCAGATCCTGGGTAGATGTCACAATACATGTGTAGTTATAATCAACTCTGAACACATCAGACCTACAATTTGTGTATGCAAGGTGCACAGCAGCTACTCTGAGAATAAGTTGGTCTGACATGTTTGGAGAACATAGAGCTCATCCAGTGTGTGCTACAGATGCATATGCCTGTGGTTTTTCTTTGGTTTTCCCAAAGGGTACAGAGGACTGAGGAGTATAGGTGGTTGTTCATACAGTCCAGGAGTAGTATGAGGCTGCTCAAATCTGCATCATCTGGACCAGGACTTCATCTCTCCCAGCTTTGTTTTCTTACAAGAAAAAAAAACTAGAGGCTTAAAAAAACCCACAACAACAACAAACAAACAAACAAACAAACAAACAAACAACAACAACAAAAACAAACAAACAAACAAAAAACAAAAAGAAAACCCACCAACAAAAAAACCCAAAACCAAACCAAAAATAATACAGAATATCTCATTTTTTATCTCATTTTGCATTACTTGTGCTTTTGTTTCCATTACTGAAAACTAGATATCAAGTGAGGAAGAGAACTGTAGGAAGAGAAAGGAGAGTTAAGGCAATTGGTTGCTCATAAGTAGAATTATTTTCTGTCCTGCTGCTGTTAAGAATGCTCCTACTGGTAAGTTGCTTGAAGCAAACCTTACAAAGGCAGGCACTAATTGTATGTTTAGGCATTAGCTGTGTTTTCAACTTAGCATCCTCCACCTGGATCTACATAATTGCTGAGCATTCACGGTAGTGACTGAAATCAGTGAGAGCTGAGCTTTGTAAATGTTCCACACAGAGTGAAAAGGAACAGCAAATATCTCAAACAGGGCATACTAGGTGAAAACCTCTGTCTTAATTTTTTCCCCCTGCCCTTATAAAATGGAGATATTAATAATCACTTGTCTTACGTGAGTACTGTGAAGATAAGTGAATTCACATTTGTGAGCTACATCAGTGAAGAATGCAGTAAAAGACTATATGGGAATTAATAATTCTGTCTTCAGAACTGTGCTGGTTTTCCATGGGGTAGAGTGAATTTTCTTCACAGTGGCTAGTATGGGGTTAAGTTTTGAATTTGCGCTGAACACGGGGTTCATAATATTGAGGGTTTTTGTTATTGCTAAGAGGCACTAGCACAGAGTCTTTTCTGCTTTTCACATTGCTATTCTGGGGACAAGACAGGGGATTGGGAAGAGACACAACTGGGACAGGTGACCCCAACTGACCAAAAGTGTGTTCCAGATCATATGGCATCATGCTCAGCACATAAAGAACAGGAAAGGAGGAGGAAGGTGGAGACATTTGGAGTGATGGTATTTGTCTTTCTGAGTAACCATTATGTGTGATGTGACCCTGCTCTCCTGGAGATGGCTGAGTGCCTGCCCATGGGAAGCAGTGACTGAAAATCTGGAAAGGCTGGAGTTAAACTAAAAATTGTATAATTCAGGAAAAAACCCAAGGTTAAAGGCAATTTAAACCCCGTGTTTTATATGCTGTAATGGCTTGATTTAATAATAGTTCTCCTTTGAGTTTAATGTCTGTGAAACTAACAGCATTGTAGATACTGAAAATGACTGTCAGCCAGCATACATGAGAAAAATGATTAATATGATGTTTTGTGGGAAGGAGGCTTAGAGTTGCTCTTAAAAACATATCCAGCTAAGGAAGTCTTTGTAACGTAATATAGCTTTGATAAGGCAGGAGGAAAGAGGGATGGAAAATAATTTAATTTAAAGAAAAAACAACAGGCATATGTAAGCAAATGCTGGTAAAAAGAAATGAATCTCATTTCAGCTTTTCACTTGTTTGAGATCTTTTCATTTTGAAAAACTGTAAACTATGCACATAATTAGACATTCATGCTGCCACAATAAATCACTTTTCTAAGCACACTGATGCACCCTGACACACTGAGCCCAAGCTGGCAGGTCCGTGCTAAATAAGGATCTGCTGAGTAGCTGAAATGAGCTTCTGATGCATTTCAAATAGAGACAGTGAGAATCCTCTAACAAGCATCCTCTCTGTGTTTCAAAGACTCCCACAGAGTCTTGATATTACTGATTTATCAGAACAGTCCTGTGTGTATACCATACATGAGTGGAACTTCGTTCATCATAACACTTTGCTGATGAACAAGAATTATTTTTTCTCCTAATTTTCTGGGTTTTTTTTGTAAAAACTTTGTAGCATACATGAAATTTTCTGTAAGTTTAAGTGCTTCTTTGTGCATACAGTGAGCTATTTGACAGGATGACATTCAAAATGAGTAAAATAAATACAGCCTTGAAAAGACAAAAAAAGTTTACTAAACCTTTGAAAGTAAAGACTGCAGTTAGACATTGCTTTAAACTTAGTTGCGTGAAATGCTGTTCAATTCTCTCCCTTCACAAAGAGAAGCACTGAAAAACACATGTGTATGTAAAATAGAGATCTAGGAGAAGCTCTTAATGAGCTTAACAATTAAAGATATTGCTGGTGCCTAGGCTGTCCAGCAGAAAAAAAGGCAGTGTGGGTTTTTGTGTTCATAGACATTTCCTTCATGAACAAGGTCTTGAAGACCAATACCTTTGGCAGAGTCACAGCTATATTTGATGAAAATGAATGGGTGTCATGGTTTAACCCCAGCCAGTAGCCAAGCACCATGCAGCCACTCTCCCACTTGTCCCTCTTCCTTACCCCAGTGAGACAGAGAATCAGAAAAAAAAGTAAAACTCATGGGTTGAGGTAAGAATGGTTTAATATTTTTAATAAAATATAATACAATACTAATAATACTAATAATACTGACAATAATAGCTGTAATGAAAAAGACAGAGAGGGGAACAAAACTCAAGAGAAACAAGCAGTGCACAGGACATTTGTTTATCAGCTGAGGACAGACACCCAGCCCATTCCCAAGCAGAGATCAGAGACTCCTGGCTAACTGCCCACCAAATATGACATTCTGTGGTATGGAATATCCCTTTAGATATTTCGGGTCAGCTGTCCTGCCTATGGTCTCTCTGGGCTTCTTGTGCACCTGCTCACTGGAAGACCATTGCAGGTATACCTACAGGACTAATAGGTGAAGGAGGAGGTGGTAAAATGCAGTCACTTTAATCTGGACATCTATTTTTCTATGTACTTTTTTGTGGTATGACTCCAGATTTGTATTATAAAATGTAAATTTCACCAGTTATTCTGAAAATCCATAAATTCCTAGTGTTAAAGGATTAGAATGGCCCTTATGGGGATTGAACCCACAACAGCCTTGGAGTTATTAGCATGATGCTCTAACCAACTGAACTAATCTCAGGGTCAAACAGGGCAGTTCATGTATAAATAATAGGGAGAAAAAGCAATTTTTAGTGAATTTATGAAAGAAATACTAGCAAACGGAGATACCTGTAGCTATTTTAAGAATGAGATTTCTTCTAAAGCTGAAAATTATTCTTTCAGCTATTACATATTTGGCTATTCAGATCCCATTATATTTTTATACATTTTTAATTAACACCTTGCCTAGACATCAGACTATATTTTGATCTATGTTTTGAAATAATTTTCCAGAAAGTGCAGGTTTTCCTTATCAGCTCACGCCTGTCTTGAAGACAGAACAGAGTGTTGCAAATAATTGAATAAAGAAGGAAACAAAGCTACTAGCTCCCTTTTATCTCATAATCTACAGTCAGATGGTGACTTGTCAGTGCTGCCAAGGAGAAATGAGGCTGACGGTTGATTGATTGGAGAATGCTTTGGCTATTGGACAGTGTTCTGAGGCAATGTGGCAAGTAGCTTTGGTCTTAATAACTTTCTATTACACACACTTCTTGTGGCACCAGCAAAACAAGCTTTGATTTATTTTTGATGGATCTTCTCCCCACCAGTTTTAAAACTCATTCCTTGAGAAACACCTGAAGCTATTTTATTGCTTCCATAAAAGCATTAAGTGGTTTCAGGTGAAGAATCCCTATCCCTTCATGTTTTACTGTTAGTAAGAGAAGTTGCTTGCTAAAGGTGCTTTTCTATCTTACCTTTTGAAAAACACTCAGATAATCTATTTTTTGGTGTGCATTGAGCAAAAAAATTGAAAACACACAAAAGACACAAAAGACATGGGGTTGTTTTGGCAAATAGCTGCAAAAATTTCAAGGAATCCTCTGGCTTATAGTAAAGATTCATCACAATATGCTGATATTTTTTCTTTAGTAAGACAGCTTCCAACAAGCCATCTGTTAAGCTTTCATTATTAACCTAATAAAGGTTTAAATTATCAGGTTTGATATCAACCAATCCACGTCAGTTTATTTGAAAAGAGAATTTTATTTTAGGTTTACTATTATGTACTGGTGGATTGCCTGTTTGTGAAATCCAACCTCATGTCAAGTGATAATTACATGAATAGCCTTGTTGGAACCTCACTTATGTTTACGGAAAAAATCAACAAGGACTGAAAAACAGCAGAGAAAAGAGAAAGGGTTGGGTGCTGACTAACAGGGAAAAGATGACAGAAATTTCATGTGAAAAACACATAGACATATTTGGAGTAAGTAAAGAAGCAGCTTCTGTAGAGCATTGTGATCCAGGTTAAAAAGGAGTGCATTTCTGAGTAAGGCTGAGAATGCACAGTTTAGGAGTGGAGATGCTGGGGAAGCTCTTTTTCCAGAGACAAAGTGGGAAAGAAGCTGTTGTGGACAGAGGAATGAACAAATGCATTAAACTAGAGGAGATTATCAGCAAAGTTTGTGGAACATAGGAGCTGACACTGGAGAAAGGATACATCAGGGCAGGACTGACAAAACTGTGATTCAAAGCACATTTGCATTGGGTTGAACCTTGGTAAAAACATATTTATGGGCAAAAGGCCAAAAGAATCTTTAGTAGTAAGAGCACCGTCGTCTAGAGATGCATTCCTGAAAATGCATTCTCGGGTGCCATAATTTGCAAACACACAGCAGTTTTTCTATTCCCACATGGGTTCTTGGAATGAATTGGGTTATGAAGACTTGGATTTGTACCATTGTACCCTTTGTCAGGTAACAAGTGTTTTCCCATCATTTTTCACTAGTTGATGAAGGATTAAAACAGTGAATCTTAAGTGTACCAAATAGCCATCAGTTGATGCCTATTTCCATTGACTGTTGAAGGTGCCTTATAGCCAAGGAGGCTTCTAAATTGGCCTCAGTTATTACATACCTAAAGCTAGAAGTGATCTAGAAGTGATCAATCTTGACCTGAATCAGGCTGTGGTTTACCCTCTCTTTTGTGATAGAAACTGAGAGAAAGGATCACTGGAGGAAAAAAGACATAGACTGGGTGATTGATTGTAGTGATGACTGCTTATTTATATCAGATTTTCATCATCTGGACAAATCGCTGTGTCCTTCTGTCCACACGAGCAGCAGAAAGCTTGTGTTACCTGCTCTCCACATGTACTGAGATGTCAGAGCATGTGGGAGTTGGCCAAGATGAAGCAACTATAAACCTAAGGCCAACTATAAACCTAAGCCCTTTCTGGTTATGGTGAGCAGTAAGGGTTTATGTGAGTTTGCATGTGAATGAAGCTGTGCCATATAAGGTTATGTTTTTATGATTGGTCAGCTTTGTTGTACAAATATGGTTCTATTCTCAGTTTGAGTTTCTGATTGGACCCTTACCCTCAGACCTACCATGTATATTGTCATATTTTCCTCAGTTCTGGGTCTTTGGGTGGTTACCCCCACAGAATTCTCCTGGGTACTGTGCATGGTTTTGGGGCATCATCCCTATTTTCTTTTTTCCGTTACTAAAGTGTTCTTTTTCTAGTGCCAACTGTCGTTCCCGCTCCTAATTATTTTCTTGCCACCCTCTGCCCTGAAGTCGGGGGACTCGAATGTTTGTCACAGCTACCTCCACTGTGACAAGAGTACAAATGGAACGGTGCTGTGAACAGCCAGCTTCTAGGAGTGTCAGGTGGGAGAACCCATCATAGTGGTCTATTGCTGACAGCTGCATCTCAAGTTTTTTACTTTGTGTATGCATCAATGGCCATTTAAGCTGGATACACATGCAGCTGACTTTGGCTCCAGACACTGGCTGTGCCTGGAGCCACCTGGATGCAGAGTTTATGCAAACATACTCCAGCAGCCACAAGGCAAGTAGCTACCTTGGTGAGAAAAGCAGACAAACATCTATGAGAAAGGCCCTTCTGTCTTGTGTGAGGATATATGTGAGAGGTGAATTACTTTTGTCAAAAAAAAAAAATGACATAAGGAATATTCAATTCAATTACATACTTGGAGATTTATTTTCAAAAGTGCTATGGTTAAGCACTCATGGAAGAAGGTTATCAAACTTTACACTAGCTGTCCGAGTTGAAAGTCTGAACTTTCAACTACTTTTTGTGTCACGTGTAAGATATAGGAAACGTTTATGGCTTTATTATTCTGAACATACAGCTTCATTATAATTTTCCACCATGACTGCTATTTCTGGTTTCTTCCATGGTCTTCTCCATTTTATACTGAAGAAATTTTATGGGGACGATATTGTGCTTGGTTCCTAATTATGATACCTTGATCACAAGGCTCTGATAGGGGACAACTATTTAATGATAGTAACAGGGGATACAGCTATCAGTATTGCAGCTGTTTTCTTAACTGAGATCTTAAATCACATATTTTATTGCTTTTTTTAAAAAAAATCTGTCTGCTTCACAATTTCCTTAGTGTTACATTGATTTAATTACTTTGATTTATGCATGTTTGATGTCTGATTAGAGCATTGTTTACATGCATTTGGTCCTCAAAAGTCCATTAAATGAGTCTTCAATCGATTAAATCAAATTTTATTGTACAAGCAACTACCTTTGTAAATAAAAATAAATATGCAATCATTACATTTAATTACAATGGAGAAATGAAGATAATATGAACCTATTAGATGTCAGACAAAAGCATTGATATGCCCAGAAAATACCCTTCAAGTTTTATATTCATACAGGGCTGGAATTGAGTTTGATTATAGGATTTGTCTTTATTCTGTGCAGGCAGTGACAACACAAACAGCAGCCTTAACTTAAGATAACTGGTAATGGTACAGCAGGCTGCTTGTACAGATAATGTGGCAGAATGTTCCTTTCATAATGCAACAGAAAAGTGTTCTAGAATTAATAATTGTGGGCATTGATTTAGTACCTGCTTGGCTGAAGATTTCTTTTTGACTTTCCAGTTGCTGCATATACTCACACATCTAGTAACTATCTGTTTTTAAAGCAGCCAAATATTTGCTATAATCTATTCTTCAATTTGCTCACCTGTTAAAACGGCGGGATTATTCACTAACAAGGTTAATAATGTAAAGATTGAAAGGCACTTTAGATATTATTATGAGGAAATATATATATATATATAATTATCACCAATTGAAGTGAAAAATCAAAGGAAATAGTGCTGGCTGAGGGATTCCATTTCTCTGCATGAGCTGGAAGGTGAGTTAGCAAGGACATTTCATTGCTGCAGTTCACATGGTCCTTGGTCTGAATTGAAACAATGCAAATGTGTATCCAATGTTTTTTTATCGATGTGTCCCAAAATCAGCCTCAGCTATTGAGATTTAGGAAGTCACCTTAGGAACAAGGGGTGCAGAACTCAATTCAGTGCATGTGAGTCGTCCAGACACTGAGCAAGTGTTTGAATGACTTGTCAAGGCACCATTTGCATAACAGAGCCATAAAACATTTCTCATGCAGTCTAATTCCAACTGACATTTGCTTTCTAATCAATATGAAGTTCATATTTAAAGTCTGAGTATTCATTTACTCTGCTAACATTCATATGGCCTTTGAGCATTACTTTTTATCTAGCATTTTGAATAATCATGCCCCATTCCTGACCTGAGCATCTCTCAATGTAGCTATAACTGCTGTGGCCATGTCCACAGCTCTGCTCCTGGTGACCTAAGCAGCTTCTTTTATGTTCTTAGCAAGAAAGGATGGCATATTATTTTCCCTTGTGATAAGTATTAATCACTCCCTGGTAAAGTGCTTACAGTGTGTGAAGTCGCCTGCTGGCAGTCCTTGTGAGCAGTTTATCACTGACTCTTGCTTCGTTAAATGTCGAAGCTTTCAAAAATAAATTGCTCTCTTTTTTAAAATTACACATTTACATATTTGACTCTAAGACTGCAGAATCTACCAAGCAGTAAGGGAAGGTAGAAGCACCCAACTTTTTTTAGTTCTCATTTTGTACAGTGCCTGATACAATGATTTCATTTCTGGCAAAAGGCTGACTGATGCTGGCACAGAATGCCAGCCCTTGTTCTAAAAGAAAAACTGACAGAGTCAGCCTGTGCTCAACTAGACCAAGGTCTAGCTATGCCAAAATTTCAGCACTATTTATCTGCATAATTTGAGTTTGATTTTTTTCATAGAATGACTACAACTTCATGGTCCAAATACAAAGATGACATTATGCAATACTTGGATGTATGTAGAGAGTAGATAAGACTATAAAATACTAGGAGTGAAATTAATGGGAATATAATGTGCTCAAAGTAACTGAGGCAACAGATGCATGTGATTTAGCTGAAGGATTGCAAAGGCAAGTTGACACATAAAAGATCTTATAAAGTATTTTATTCCTTCTTTTCACTAATGGATTCAGAGACCAATTATTAAGTTGAATGGAACTAACTCCATCCTGTAAATATACTAACACTGTTGATATAAACATACTGCTTGAGCTTGATACATGTGATTCTTTAAAATTACCAGCAATACTTTGAAGAATCACGCTAAAATACAGAACTAAAACCCTTGTGCCTGTTATCTGTCTTGAACTAATGTGATTTTCTTAATAGGAAAGTCATTTTCACTTCTAATCTTGAGTGACTGATACTGTGATTGATCTTGAAAGTAAGCTTAAACATTTCTACTTTTCATTGATGCAACTCTTGTCACTCGGACGGAATGCTGAAATCAGTAAATTTTTTTTCAATAACAAATGGAATATGGAAAAAATACAAGTTATATGTTTAATTTAGTTAATGACTTTAATATGCTATTCTTCTGCTGTGATATACTTTGTGTATGTATATGTAAAAATATTGCATATTTCTTTTCCTTGATTATAACCATAATTTGTTTGCTATTGTAACTTACATGCTGAAAGTACTGTATTGAGTTATGTAACCCATGTACTTGTAAAAAAAATTGTAAATTAATTTAAGAATTGTTGTAAAATGCAGAAAAGGAGCAGAGCAGCATAAATTTGTATAATTAAATTTGCTAGCCAATGGTAATTGAATTTCAGAATCAGGCAATTAATCACAGTAGTTCAGTTAAGTATCTACTTTTCTTTGTATGGATAATATGACACTGATCATACCACCCTCATGTCAGTAGTGAGGAGGGCAAGACAAATGGATTTAAGAGGAAAGATCCCTCTTTTTTTCCCCCTCTCTCTTTTGCTGTCGAATTAACCCACAGTTTCATTAAAACTATGAGGACTTCTTAGTGTGATGGTAATTTCTGTTGAGGATGCACTGTCTACTACTTCGTTTATCTTCCTACTTTTTTGAGACTTGTAATCTGTTCCTAATCCCACATAAACTAAACATCTTGTAATTCAACTCCCCACCACCCTATCGCCCTCCCAAGGGTTGTGTTGGAATAAGGACACACTGACACTACAGCACAAGGGAGACATGGACAGGCAGACACAAGAAACATAGCTGTAATTGCTTCTAGAGTCCCAGCACAAGGATACTGCTCCCTTAGGTTTTCAGGAGAAATATTAATACTTAATCATCCACGTTGTATTTCCTCTGAATAATTGGTAATATTGGTAATAATCTGAAACTCTTTTGAGGTGTTCCTCTTTGTTTGAATAGTCACAGAGAATGGACAGGCAAAGAAAAATTGTTTTTGTATTTTTCTACACACAAGCCCTCTTAGGGTGATAAAAGATTTTCTAGGGGAAAACAAACAAACAAACAAACAAACAAACAAACAAACAAAAAGCCAATCAGTGTGATTACAACTGCTGCTCATGTTAAAGTATGTATTTTCCAGAGGAATGACTGTCATCCCTCTGAATATCCTGCACTTGTTGTTACAATTGCTTTTGTAGCTCTTGGAACTGAGTTTTAACTTAAACCAAAAAAGACTTGATATTTACATAGTTTGAAAAAAAGAAATGTCTGTAGTTGTTTTTACAGGTTTTTTTGTTTGGTTTTCTTTGGTGTTGTTTTTGTTTTACTGTTTTTTTATTTTAAACCTGCTTTGGAGAAGTGGTCCCCAAAATCCCACTGGGGTGTATGTCCTGAGGTTTTGCTTTTCCTGTCTTTGATTCCATGTGGATAGATAAAAAACCCTTTATTTTCTTTTTTTGTATATGCCTTTGCTTGTTGGTTGAAACAGGGTAGTAACTGTCTGTAGCCTGGGGTGTTCAGTGATTGGGTTTGAGAAATCTAAATGAAGGACTTGAATGCAAAGTTGTCTGTAATAAGCTCACTGCTGAATCTTTATCCATAGCCACTGTGATTTCAGACACAATTTGATACTGCCCAAAAAGGCCTAAGGGATGAATTTATGTCCTGGCGTGAGAGAAGAGGATTTAACTATTTGTGATCTTTAAAAAAACAATTATGGAGTGTCTTTTTGTTTGTTTGGTTGGTTTTTGTTGTTGTTTTTGTTGTTAGTTTGTTTTTCAGTTTGTTTGGGTTGAAATCACAGAGCTCACAATTTTTTTTTGCTAATCCTGTACTGGTCTCAGAACACGAGTGGGAATTGAAATATCTTAAAAGCAACCTTTCATTGACATTGACATCAATTAAGCCACTTCCACAGCTGTTTTAAGGACCCATTTAAGCTGTTCCTAGGACCCATTTCACTCAAATTTAGCAGAGAATCACCATCATATCAACAGCTACGCTCTCCTCTGGCTCTGATGCTTCCATTTAGTTCTACAAATGATCTTTTTTCACCAGGCTCCAAGACATTAATTATACCACATAGACTGTTTTCTACGTTATTTCTAGGGCTCTCAGAAAATCTGTTCCTGCAGGCTTAGTACCTCTGAGTATTTTTTCATTTGTGTGGGTAAGAAACTTAAGACCTCTGAGTTCTGTATGTGTAGATGAATGCAAAAATATAGATTTCAGTATTTTTGGCCAATGTTAATGTTTCTTCCTTTGAACAAACACTGACTTTGAATAGCTATCTCTGTTGTAGACCAATAATTTTCATTTATATATGCCAAAAGGAAATGTGAGAGAGTTCATTGCTAAATAAAAATTAATTCTGTGAAATGTGTGGATAAAGATGAAAGCTCATAAAAAGGAATTGTAGAAGGCAGAAAGGCATCTGACTTCTTGTATGTTGATGAGGACTCAAATCCAGTAATGGTATGTGACATAAAGTAATTCTAAGTCCACCTCAAAGAAAATAAATAGTATCCCGTAGAGGGAACTTATATTTCCATGATAGACAATGATTTTTATAGCCTGATCTTGTCTGCCACTTGCTGTTTTCAAAGGGGAGAGAACTTTAAGGTGAGACCTCTAAGTCACACATTTTCATCCTGTCATTAGTGTCCAGTCATTCATTCAATTTTAGTCTTCATAACATTCGGGAACATCTATACCTTTTTTTAACTGTGAAGACTTCAGCCACATTGTAATGGCAGGCTTCTCTTTAGATAGTTTTGAGTATGGAGCAGAATGAGTGAAGACATAAGTCTCAGGCTTAAGATTCCCTCCCAGCAAATATGAGAAGTAAATCCAGAAAAAACGGATGTGTCAATTTTCAAGAATATTTTACAGTGTAAAGCACGTGTGCTGTTTCTCAGGCTTGTTCATTTGGGGATTTGCTTGTTTCTAAAGGCCCTCTGGACACTCTAGGAAGTCAAACTGGCTGAAATGCTAAGCTTTTTAAAAAATCTGATGTTAAAATGTAAGAAATCTTGACAGTCAGTCCTCATTTGAGATTTCTGTGAAATTTCACAAATGCTCAAAACACCCGAGGAGAAGGTCACTGTTTGGACTTATCATAACATAGACTTTGAAGTGTCTGTTAAGTAAAATGATAGCAGATTTTGTAGAAATGTCTTTTATGCCAAATAACTAAAAGTATTTGCTTTAATTAACCGACAGTATGTGGGATGGAGAGAAAAGTGAGAGAAAAATGCAATAAAATGAATTCTGAATGGAAAGAAAAATCAGTATTGAGAACAATCAGACAAAAAAGGTCCTAAGTGAATTTCCACACCTTTCATCTCAAGAAAGAAAGAGCAGCCTGGAAGATGTAACATTAGAGTAGGAAAAATTGATGTCCAGGTACCTGTCACAATGATAATTATTTATATAATTCTCCAACAAGAAAAGCTAGGAGCAACTCTCCACTGTGTTTCAAACTCCTAGACAGAATAGCTAAGAATAGGGTGATCTAGAAAGGGTATCAGAACAATTACCCAGAAATTTTCTGGATCTGAACCCCCTTTGACTGAAAGTGCACTCTCAGTGATCTGTTTCTTATGCTTTCTGTGCTCCAGCTATTTCTGTTATCTAAAGATATTTTGATTTTTAGTAATTGATGTTTTCCCATATAAGTTTTATTCAGTGAAGAGTATCTACTTGTACTCTGTCTAGCCATACTCTAAATAATGCTGTTACCAGTTTAGCTCTTCTCTGTGGCTCATTTTTCTTGGATACAAAAAAAAAATTTATGAAGGTTTTTCTTTGTTTTGGTTTTTGAGGGCTTTTTTGGTTTGTTTCCAAAAAATGTTGTGAAAATCCCTGATAGTATGTGTTGGAGCCACACCTGTGACTCTGAAAGATAAAATTTGAATTTGGCAAAAGTGTGCTCACAATTTTTGCATAGAAATAATTTATTGACCATCTCAGGATTTTTTTTCAGTAAAATCTCTAGCTGCCACATCTTTTGACATCAATTTTTTATATCTATCATGCAGCAAGAATGAATACTTTGTAATATTAAACTTTGCCATCTTGCAGGTAAGGCAATACTCAAAGACTCAGACTGAATCTGAAACAATAGAATGCTATAATTGCTTCCCACAAAATTAATTGATGAACTGTTGAATTGAATATGAGCCAGAATATAAAATAGACAGTAGATAATTGGTCTGTTTCAAGTGTTGAAATGTAGGATGATAATTTTAATACAACAGTTTGAGGAAATCAAAGAAGTGAGATCAATACTCATAATTCATTATGCACATACATGTATGCATCTATCTATCTATCTATCTATCTATCTATCTATCTATCTATCTATCTATCTATCTATCAATATGAAAAAATGTGGGAACATATTCAGGCATGTATTTTTGTTGAGTTTTTTAAAAATTGGGCCACTTTGCCTGGAGACAAAGTGAGATAGGATTGTAGAATATTAGCATTTCCCCCACTCTCCTATGCATAAAAATATTCACATTATAGCTTTACGTACCTGTGCAAAGGCACAAGCATATTTCTTTTGTTTTGCATAGGTGTGCATGTCTACATTGAAAAATATATAAGTAAAAGAACACTTATGTCCATCTAAGTCTCTATACATAGAGAACATTTCCCAAAACAAAGATGCAGATAATAAATTAATTCTTAACAATCCAAATAGTTTACTTCTCAGAAATTTCTTTTCTGATTCTGTTTTCTTTTTTATATCCTGTTACACAATAATAGAAACCCCACCATGATTGAGGGCTCACAGCCAAGCTTGCTTCAAGGGTTATCAGTGCAGCAAAGCCTGACCTTGCTATGTAGGAAATCTGTTCTAAATTAGAACTTGCTCATAGCACTGCACAACCCAATCAATTAAAGTGAGGAAAAAAGGAAGAAAAGAAAGTGAACACATTAAAGAGAAGATAACTTTCAGTTCAATGCCATTAATTGTATTTTTCTCGGGTTGTGTGTAGATTCACTCTACATTGTGCTTCAATAGTGTCTGCATTCTTGATATTTTCCTGTGTCTTCCCAGAGTCACTTGCCTCTTGTCAGCAGCCACAGGGCTGTGCCAAAGGAGTTATTTCTTACCTGAAAATGTGTTGAGTCTGGCTGAGATGGAGGTTTTTTTTCCCTGTAGCAGCCCTCACAGTGCTGAGCTTTGCATTGGTGGCAAGAAGGGCGCTGGTAACCATCAGTGTTTTGGCTACAGCTGAGCAGCCCTGGCCCAGAATCAGCACTGTCTCTCCAATATTCACACATCACCGGTAGCTTGGGGCTGGTTTAGATCCTGGTAAGAACACAGCCAGGATAACTCACCCAAACTGACCAAAGGAATAGTCCATACTGTATGACATCTGCTCAAGCATAAAACCTGAGATAAAGGAGGAGGAAGAGAAAACATTTCTTATTCTAGTGTTTGCTGTCCAAAGCAACCATGTACTGAAGCCCAGCTTCCTAGGAATGTACTTCCCATCAGCTGGCATTGCCTGCCTGCTGATGGGAAGTACAGAATAAAAACTACTTTCTCCTTTGCTTTTATGCACATTTACTTTTATTTTATTGAGCTGCCTTTATCTTGGGCCCTGAGGGTTTTTTCCATCTGTTTGCTGTTCCCTGTCCCCTGTGCTGCCGAGGATGGGAGGGATGGACTGGCTTGGTAGGAACCTGGCATCCAGACAGGGTTAACCCAACACAGAAAGTAAAGGCTGTGTGAAAACTGTCATGAAGCTCATTATACTCAGTGTAGCTGGCAGGTTCCTCCAGTGTAAAACATTACCACAGATATAGTGAAAGAAAATATACCTGAAAGCTTTATTTGGTGTTGGTTAGAGTTTCTAGTTGCATTGACTCTTTGTTCAGGTCCAGCCTTTGATAATAAATAAATAAATAAATAAATAAATAAATAAATAAATAAATAAATAAGAAAAAAAAAATCTGCATCCTATAAACTTCAGCAGACATCTGAGGTTTTTGGACCAAAAAAAAGGTGATAAATTGGAAGCCCTAAAATGTTTATTCATAAACATTCCTTCTATTGAATTCAAGATTTCCCCCCTATTTTTAAGATACATTTACATAGAGGTTAATTTGCATCTTTGGTGGAGCTTTTACATTGAAGGAATCCATTACACAACAGTTTTTGTATGTATTGTTTTCAGCCTTAGAAAAAAAAAATGAGACAGAGCAGTACAAGAAAAGACAGACTTTCCTTCAAGAAAAGAAAGAAGAAAAGGGAAAAGAGAGAAGAAAATCATATTTAAAGCCTCTGCCCTGAATTTTCATTTTTTACTGTCCAAAATAGAACAAGCATGCTTTCCCCTTCCCTTTTCCTAAGATTTACTTTTTCCAGGAATATTTATGGATTTGTTGGGACCAGAGCAGCTCTCCAATTGTTTTTATTTAGAGAGAAAACCAGAGAAAATTCTAAATCTCAAGACTATATATCTTAAGTGACTCAGATAACTGTTTTTAGTAAATGCCTTTTTCTTTTTATATTCAAACACAGATCAGCAGAAAGTAAAATTCCTTTCCTCTCTGACAATGTTTGAGCCCACAAGGGGAATAAATTCTGTCACTATGAACCAATTCCTAAGTGGGGTAAAAAATTCTTCACTAGAATTCAGCTACTTAAAATTCAGTTTACTGAGATGTTTTATGATCACAAACCATAAAGTTTGCCAACAAAGCTGCCCAGAGGATAACTGCATTAACTTTTATTCTATTTTGGTTCTGGGGAGGTAGTTTAGAAAAGAGGATTCTTTCCTTTTAGGCTTATTGTTAAAGAGGTTTAAATCATGATATGTATGAAATCTCTGTTTAAAACAGATATGATTTCAACTAATGTATTATACAGATCTGTGTGTCATTTATAGCTTCTAATTAGAAAAATGCTCTTCTAGTTTTCCTCTGTGACACCAGTTGGAATTTAAGATCAGTTTATTCTTTCCAGTGAAATGAACAAATACATTGCTCTAAAAAACAAACACTATTCTTTTTAAAGAAGATTATAGGACATTGAAAATGAGAAGTCCAGTCAAGAGTTGCACTGCAAATTTAAATCAAATTAGTTGTTCTTTTTATTAGTCAGCAAGATACACCACAGTAAATTGACACTTATATTCAATACTTTCACTGCTTGCTGCTGCTTGCTTCACTGTTTAGCTGTTTGCTTTATGCTGCTGTAAGCAATGCACAAATCAAAGCAATAAAAATCAAAATGTCATTTTCTTCATCAATTTTCCATACCTTGTTGTGTCTTTTGGTTGTCACCTCACTTGTCTGAGCTACTGGTTTTTTTTTCTTCTTTCCTGTTATCTATGTTGGTCAAACATTGTCTTTAATTCAATTATAATGCCTTAACAAATCCAGCTGTGCTGATATAAATATAAAAAGGCTAATTGATCTTGAGTCCTATTAGTTTCAATGAGGATTGATAAAAATCTTTCTATCAAATTCTATCATTTTAAATATGTAAATGAAAACTTCTCTGTACTATGGAAGGAAGAAAGTATAAAGATGTATATATTTATTAAGGTTTTGCAACATAAGCTTAAAATAAGTGATTAAATATACTTGGCCTAGCACTACTGTTGTTTGAAACTTTGGGGTGAATTGGAAAACTTGGAATATGTCAGAGATACTGTGAAAGTGTCTAGCTATTAATTTCCAAAAAACTTCATTGCGATAATATGCACGTGTGGATGGAAAGAAAGTAAAATGCTTTGGATGGCTGTAAAAGTGAAAAAAAACCATATGGAACTGGGTGTGCTGAGAACATTATTTCTTCTATCTTCACCAAATCTGTGTGGAAGTTTGTTAGTGTCCCAGTGTGTTTTTTTCCCCATTCTCAAGGTTAATTTGAGTGCACTAAATTTGAAGAATTTTTTTATTACTCCTAATAAGGATATAAATTAAAATTAAAATTTAAATAGGAATAATATTTTGTTTCAAGATGTAGAGCAGTATTAACCTTTTTTTTTCTGTCTCATTATTTGTGTGTACTTTGTTTACTATTGTTGTTCAAGAACAGTTGTGTCTATGCTCACAATTGCAGAAAGTATAAGGCTGGAAGGGACCACAGTGGGTCGTTTGATACAACCTCCCTGCACAGGCAGGGTCATTCTAGAGCACATTGCACAGGACTGTGCTCAGATCTCCAGTGAGGAAGACTCCTCACCCTCTCTGGGCAATCTGTTCTATTTCTCAGTGACCCATGCATTAAAGAAGTTCTTCCTCACATTCAGGTGGAACTTCCTGTGCATCAGTTTCTGCCCACTGCCTCTCGTCCTATTGCTTGACATCACTGAGAAGAGCCTGGCTCCATCTCCTTGAAATGCTCCCTTTAGCTACAGACATTGTTGGGGTCCACTCTCTGTTGCCTCTTCTCAAGAGTGAACAGGCCCAAATCTCCCAGCCTATCCTCCTGAGAGAGAAGCTGTGGTCCTGGTAGAAACCAAAGAATTGTATAATGGACACAGACTCTGAGACACCCAAGATGACATAAAAAATGACAGGAGCTCAATGCAGTTTGGATATCTGTTGACTTTGCCTCAGTGTATCTTCACTACACATTACGAGTCTACTGTCACAAATGGTTTGATATAAAAGAATGGTTTGATCCCTTAAAGAACCACTGTCAAATGTATCGGCAAAAGTAGGCTTTCGTGTGAATTTGTGATACAACTTTAGAGAGTTAGATGGGAAGGCTCACTCTATTTCTTACTGAATGAAAGCATTTAGTAAATAAGATCCAATTAGAATCAATTTGGTATGACTTGCACTGAAGCCAGGAATGCAAAAAGGTCAAGCGGTGCAAAAGGATATGGATGAAAGATAAGGGTGCAAAATGGTTTATCAGCACTAAATTATTGAATACTTTACTATTTACAAAGTAATTTGATGGGATTCACTGCAATTATAACAATGATTTAACAGTAGATTTGGGATAGTACCATTCACACCATAATCAATTCACATACACATAGATAAAACAATGTGTACATCTATTTTTTGAGTGTAAAGGTACCTGTTAAAAGTTTCAGTCAGGTTCAGTGAAATAGTCACATCAAATCCTTTTGTGTTTCCAACAGGCAAGGATTGCCCCTTGAAGAATTGCGTGTGAGGGGTTATCAGGTCTCATCATCAGTGATGGTCCTTCCAATATTGTAGACTTGGGAGTCTGGGAGCTCTGACAGGTGTCTTAGTGAGAGAGAGGTGCTGGTGCAGCCTGCTGTTTTCCAGGAGAATGAAAAGGGCCTCACATAGCATTGCTGTTTGTAGGGTTACAGGATGATTTACTTTGGTCTCCAGTAAGTTTCCATCCTGGCCACAATCCAAGCCAGTAACTACTGCACCTTTTTCCCAAAGTGCAGTAACAACTTCACAGTTCCAGTCAAGTACAACTCCCAATGATGCTACTCCACTTGAGCTATGATTCAGCTAAATGGTTTACCATGGCTACAAAGGATAATTGTTTGTCCTTTGTTTCCTTGGTTGGGCAGCTGTTTCTGGTTGATCCCACCTCTACCATGAAAGAACTCCTGGTATTATCAGACCCAACTCATGGCTCATTTGGTATGATCAAGGGCCACTTCACACCCAGCTGGCTCAGTCCAGGCTTATCAAGAAGTTCTGAAATTGTAAAGCAGGTCTGAGAAAGAGCTGGGGGAGGGCATGCACCACCACATCTATGAGTTTTCTTTTCTGTCCTTAAAATTCAGATGAGAGTGATGAAGATGAGTTTAATGAAAATGACAAGTGTTTGAATTTAAGGAAGAAAACAAGAAAGTTTGCGGTCAGAAGTTAAGAAGTGTTGAAAGCTTCCCATCTGTTTCCATGACCCTTTTTTCAGTTTTGTTGGGTGATTAGCTTGCATGCAAATGGGAAGAATAGCTTAATCATACAGTGGGAAACACAACAAATATCTCAGCATGCTATTTTGACTACTGTAGAGCATGTTACTGTGTGGGTCTGGTGTGTGGCTTTGCTTTCCTCTCGTTTAACAGAGCAGCAGAGCCTCGTGCACTGTTAATACATTATAGGGGTGGGACACACAAAGGAAAATCACTGGCCTTTATTAATACAATCTCCTTCTTATTCTATCATTTAATAAAAATAGGCAGGATTGAAAACTTTTGACAACACTGATAGTATGATCCATAGTGGTGTGATAAAATTGACACTGCTTCAATGTAACTTAATCTAGTTTAACTAATTGTATTGAAGGAAATATTGATATTCATGTCAGCAAGCTTGATGCTTAAATGCATCATCTAAATGAGGTTTTACTTCATTGAGAAGTGAATAAAGGACTTGACATAAATAAATAAATTAATCTGTCAAATCCAGAAATGAAACTTTCAAAATGATTCTAAAATATTGTCTAAGATTTTTCTTGGAGAATTTGAAGGTGGGCTTAATTACAGATGTCATGTAATATTCATAAGAATTTACAGAATTCCAAAATTGATTGTAAAAATCAAATTGCTTTCATTCTGATTTGGAATAAAATAATTTCTTACATTTCAGGGTGAAGCAAGCATAAATTTATGAGAACGGCTTAAATATGGTTCAAGTCCATGTTTGCTGGGAAATCCCTGTTGATCTTAGATCTGATTTAACCAACCATATTTTAGACCTCTAGAATTTAGGTCATAATTTCTTAAGTTATAATCATATTCTAAAACAGGTATTTAAGACAGGTGAATATTTTCACTGTGTGCCTGTATCTCTTACTGTATAAGGGAGTTTCTAATTTATACTAGATACCTAGCAATCTAGAAATTAGTTAAGTGAAATAACTCTGAGCTTGGTGTAAAACTCATAATTTCTTAATAAATAATCTCAAATATTCTCCCATGCCTCTGGTTTTCATATTTACAAAAGTTCTTCTTGATGTTATTAAACATTCCTTTCATGTAATGGCACAGCCTGGTAATGACATAAAATTGGACAACCTGGGGAGCTACAACAGATAACTGAGTACAGGTGGATTCACTCAGCCAATTTAGAACTAATTTTTTGGATCTGTGAATCATTTCTCAGAATACTGAACAGGTAAGGGTACACTTCTGCCTGATCTGTGGGCCACAGGAGCACTTTCACAGGCTAAGCAGTACATGCGATGCTTTCTCTGCTCATTCCCTTAACCTTTTGGGAGTGTGGGTAGGTCTCACAGCCTGAGAGAGGTTGTACTGTGCTCTGGGTAGAATTGAATGATCAGGGGATGTGCACTGAAGTATTTATGCATGGGAGTTCACCAGGTAATGATCGAAGTAATGGAACAGTTATAAACCAAATCTTATAGGCTGGGCACAGAACTTAGGCTAGTGTACAGCATACAATTGTACCACTGGCCAAGGCAAATCTCAACAGTGGCAGTGGTAGTAATTGAGATAAAGTATTTAAGAAGGGTAAAAATTTCTGTGTAGGAGCTATTTCAGCTCGAGAGAGGAATGAGGATATGTGAGAGGAGCAGCTCTGCAGACACCAAAGACAGTAAAGCAGGAGGGGGAGGAGGTGCTCCATGTGCTGAAGCAGGAATTACCCTGCGGCCCGTGGTGCAGACCATGGTAAGACCTAGAGGTGGCAGTGAAGGTAAAAACACCAACTGCATTCTGGGACACAAGGAGGAGAAACATGAAAAGGGTGCATACAGAAATAGAGACTAAAACTTTTAGAGCTTTTGTCCTCAAGGGAAATATAGGCTTGACAGGTTTTACAACTGATTTGAGCAGAGTTGCTTTATTAACTTAACAACAACAAAGGTTTTAAAACAAGTACTTCTTTCTTTACTCCCTTAGATTTTACGAGAAAAAACATTTTAATAGTTCCTTCATGTAAATAGTAGTCATTGTTGAAAATAAGTAATGAGTGTTGGATGCTACAAGTTATGATGGTGTGTTGGATGTGATAAATCAATTTCTGTTTCTTATGATGAAAATCTGCTTTTTATGTGTCAGCACTTTTTTGTTTCAAAATACTTTTAATTTTCTATTGCAAGCATGAGTTACAAGCTATAAAATACACATTATTTTTAGCACTGTGTTCCAGCCAGCCATCTAACGTGACTTTTGTAGTGATATTTCTGTATAAAGATTTAGTTGTATTCTTGTTGCACTGATATTTTTTTCACCTGCGTGTCTTTGAAGGGACAGTAGCATACATACCAAAAGATGAAGACATGTGGTGACAGTGGATGTGTTCAGTACCACTCCCTGACCATTTAATTGTCACCTTTGCCTTTATACCATTACAAACTGAAAACCCTTCTGTGAAATCTGCCTCACATTTGAAGGAATATAAGGATAGTATTCGGTAACCTGCTTGCTCATGTAGTTAGCATTTATGTAAAACCTGGCCCACATTTCCTGAACAAAAAATCAAAAAGCTGATTGAGCTTCTACTTTAGGGTGATAAGGTTTCTTCACCCAGCTTCCAGGCTGAGCTGCAGAATCCCAGTTCTGTTTAGAAACTGCCATGCGGAAGGAGTCATTGTATCTTTTCCTAAGACACTGGTGACTTTTGGTGCCCTTGATGAGTCAGAATGCAGAGCCCATCATTGATTAAGTTAGGGTGCTCTGAGCAATACCGTACTTTTATAGAGAAGACATACATTCAAGTATATATACACATATAGTTTCTCTTCTATAGTACAATATTGTAATCTTTAACTGTATGGCATATAGAACAACAACAAAAAGAGAAACTAGAAAGAACTTTGGAGGAAATTGTTTGCTCTGTTACATAGTGTGTGCTAAATCCAGACCTTTTTCTTCTTCTGAACAATTATGAAAGTAAATGTTTTTAAGGCTTTGGACCAAATCTCAAATTCTCTTAAATCCATGTAGCTTTATCAAATTCAATGCCATTACCTTGCTTCCCATACACTGAGAATCTATATAATTTTCCAGAACAAATTTCATCAACCTGATTTGTTACATGTGCAAAGGAGGTTATAGACCAGGAAAATCTTTTTAAGCTACTGCAATCTTTATATAAAAGAGACTTTCCTAAGTTAAAAAAGAAATTAAGAATTATCATTGCAGTGTGCATTTTATTTCAGATTTACTAATTTCATTTTAGTTTTGTTTTCTTAGTGAGATTTTTGTTCCACAAATGTCAGCTCCTTTCAAGTCACAGTCCTTCCATGGTGATAAGCTAGTGAAACCAGAGAGGGGTATCGTTTCAAAGTAGTGTGTGGGCAGTATTAGCACAAATCCTGTTATACATGAACAGATTTTAGCACATACCTCCCTTGCAGTGCTTTGAAAATATATCCTTTCATATAAAAATACCTGCATGGATGGCAATATAGAGACCAGACTTTGTTTTGCTAGAAGAGTTCTGCATGTTTGAAGTGCCTAAAATAATTCAAATTAACCCTTTTTGTAACCAACAAGGGAGAAGTCTGTTATACAAAAATTGGCAGACATTTATTCAAAAGCCCATACATTTCAGTGAGATTTTTTTTTCCAGCTTGGTCCACTAATCCAACAAACATTAGAGAAGTAACATTAAAACTAACACAGAAAAGAGTGCAAATCAGTAAAAACTCAATCAAAAAATAAAGTGTTACCATTATGGATGTGGAAAAAAATCCCTTTTACATATTTCACTAAGAATTAATTTAAGAATAAAACGTGTAAAAACCCATGAGCTTTTGATGACATAATTTCAACACATGGTGAGGATAGAACATATGAGCACAATAATTTTTTTGAGTTACCGTTCTATCAGCAGAACCCTCTACCAAATATGGGTATAAGGTACTGGAGATCCAAAGATCTTTATATTCCCTAGGGTTAAAGATAATAGAGAAGTCCTCTGACAGGTGTTTCTACCTAACATTAATGAGTTTTCACCAGCTTTCCTCTAAAGCATGAAACTTCTGTAGATTAACTTATTGCATTTGATAGTAACTACCCTCCGTAATACTCTCAACTGCTGAAGAATTCAACATCTGTTTTGTTTTCAATATTTTTCCAAAATAATATTTAGTACTCACAAATTACACTCATACATAAATATAATTTACATGTATAGTTTTATATATATTAGGTATAGTATTATTTATTGTTTTATTCATTTTACATGTGCTACATTCGGTTCTGTTAAATCTTGCAACTTGTATTTTGAGAACAGAAAGGTCAGAAAAGCTAATTTATTTTTCTTGTATTATTTGTTACTTTATATAATTTTATATGAATTTGTACTTCTCTTATGGATCCAGAGCCAATATATGACTTTGAACAGGTCACCTTCATTGAAAATTATTATAGACAAAGGTAGAATTTAGAATCTCAGGTTGAAAAGAAATAGTGTTTTAATGCTCTAATCAATTTTCTGATAGTATTTCTGTTTAATCAAACCCCTTTTTCTCCAAAAAGAGCCACATACATCTGTGAAGGCCAGACACGTCTTACCTGTACAACAGGACATCTGCCTCCTGAATCAGCTTTGCCACAATTTGGAGGCATGCTCCAGCTTTGTGTCTTAGAGGCAGATGCCTCTCTTACATGTTGGGTACTATTCGTCATGTAGCATGAGGGAGAAACTACCTTCCATTTGTCAGGATCTTCAGACAGAATTGAGATGGAATCTGCCATTTTGAACTGCGATCAATCAAGAACAAAGTAGGACCTACTAGTTGCTTTTGGAAAGACAGATTTTTTTAGAAATAAGTACACAGTTCTTTCTCTTTCTGGTTTATGAGCTTTGGATATGGGGCAAAAATGGAAGAAGACTTCCACCATGGGAAGTTAAGGTAATTGCATCTAGCATTATTTTGTCTGTGAGAGATAGACAAATGGCTTTCCAAGTGGGTGGGAACATATTGATTCTTCTAATTGGGCATCCTTGAGGGGAAAATAGCACTAGAGGATTGAAAAGCAAACATTCAGAGGGATGCCATGCATATTTAACTGCATCTCAACAATTGCATGTGCCTCATTTACAGTGAAATTAGGTAAAAATATTTTCTGCTTCTTAGATAATAATGTAAGACAAACCAATGTTTGGTACAGCACAGGTGATATCCAAGCATTTTCTGGTTTACTACATCTTTTAGAAGTTTTAATTCATACAATGGAACACTGTACAATTTTATCCCAGGGTGGTATTAGCTAAAAGTTGAACAGCTACCCTAAACTGGTGTTAGGACTAGCTTAGGAACCTGTCTGAAGACATAAATGGATCCTATGTAATTTTCTTTTCTATTTTACATTACTATTAAAAAGCAATAGTCAGCTATGATGAATCAAATCCCAAAAGCTTTATGATATGCTCAGCTGTGAGCCTGCAAGGAAGTGGATACCTGTTCATTAGAGCACTTATACAAGAACTGATGTACATATCTAACAAACTTGGTAAAAAAAAAGGATTTATGCTGGTACTTGCAATCCGTGTAAAGATTATTCTGAAGACTTTCGTAGCACTATAGTCAGGTTGCATAAAAAATAACTAGAAAACACATGAAGATAGAGAACTAAAGATTGGATATAAATCTCTCTCAATATATAATTCTCTCTTAATATTTCAGCTGATTCAATGCCAAGTGAGAATAGTATTTCACTTTCACATTTTTCTTCTAAAGCAAGATACAAGGGCTCATTTCATTTTTCTCCTCTTTCTCTCTTCCTTGTAAGAAGCTTGCAGGCTCATCAAATTCACATGTGCAAACAGACAAAAGCAGTCCTCCTGGCCACCTAATTCTAATTCAAGCTGCTTTTCACAGTTACACTACTAAAAGGCCACATTCTTGAAGAATGATTGCCCACTCTGCATACTTATTAGCTAGCTTGGTGCCTGGAAATGTTTTTTTACTGTACTTTATAATAATCTTTGTGTCCTTTTTAAAAAGAATATCTCACCTGCATCACAGATATGGCTGTGATATAACATCACCTAGGTAAGACACACCTAATAACTGTGCAGTGAGTTATGTAGAATCTCCTAGTCCTTTATGGGAAGAATCTCATTTAATTTAGTAGAACAGTACCTTACTACAGAACTATAAAAATTAACTTTCATGTATTTCTGTAGCAGATCAATTAAGTATCATTAACTTCTATTAGTAAAAAAAAAATAGAGAGAAAACATTTTCTGTTAAAATTGAGATCTTATTTAAATGATTCTGTAACAATCTTTCTGACTGAATTCTACAAAGTATTATAGGAGATATATTTTAGGAACACATAAAGCAGTGCATGCAAAAAACTTCAGGAACACCCAATCCATAAGTACTGTTAGGACTTCTTTTTACATCATTACCTCCCTATCAGGACTTGAGAAATAATCTGCATTAAATAGTAGACCAAATTTGTCCTCCTTGGCTTGTGGAATGGCTGCGAGCTGACTGGGATTCCCTCTGGTTTTTTAGTATTAATTTATTTTGTTTTATTTTATTACAGAATTGGTGTGTGTTTGTGTGTATTTGATTGAAATTTTTTACTTTTTCTCCTGTATTGAAATAACAGAAGAGAAAAACTACTCTTTCTTTGCTTATATAGCGTAGCTGAAATACAAACATTATTTTACCTGTTGCACTGCTTCTCTTTGTCTTTCTTTTGGGATTCTGATTGCACAAATAGTAGATTTGGTGTGTTTTTAGAAAGCTGAAAAATGCCCATCCCCAAATAGTCTCAAGTACCCAAATTGACCAGTTCCTTCATCCTTTCCTGCAATTTATTTCTTCCACCTTGATGAATAAAATGTCATTGCAGTTGCCAACTGTTAAACTGATTATGTTGTTAGGACCCATTATTCATTTTAACTCAAGTACCTTAGCTGACCACATGCTATGGAGAACTTCAGAAATATAGTAATAAGTGTTGAAAATATTACTGGCAGAGGATAGTGAGGATGATCCAGGTTCTCATTAATTCAGTTGGCCAATTTCCTATAAAGCAGAATTTTGGAAAATACACTACTCATGTCCTCATCTGTTGGGAACCTTTCCCATCCAGTCTGAAGCCAGTATCTCTGTTTCTTAAGATATTTTCCCTGACTGAACCTTTCCTAAGTTTATTTGTATATTTCATAAAAAGGGAGATCATACTGCAACCTATTCATCAGTGCACATGTTAATAAGAAACACACATTTTCAAATAATTTAATGAAGTTTAATATATTTGAAATTCTGGTTTTAGTGGATTGAAAGATTTAAAAGTTTTTGAGCATACATGAGTAGGAGGGAGGCAGCTGCTCAAATACACCTGCACACACAAAAGCAGAATATAGTTTCATAAAATTGCATCTTTGCAAGGTTTGGTTGCTAAGTTGCTGATTGCTACATCAAGTGGGTGGAAGTTCCTCTATTTCAGACTATAAAAAAAGGAGGATAGTGAGGACGATCCAGGTTTTCATGATAAAATTTGGAAGTCTGTCCAGCTGGTTGTCAGTGCAAGGAAATAACAGGAAATACGTCGAACATGGTCACTGGAAGACATGTACACATGCATGAGGTGATTTTAAAATTCCTTTTTTAATAGAGAAAATGCAAAAACTTAGTATCCTGTCTTCCAGAAGTTGGCTATTTATTGAAAAGTATTGATAGAAGTTCCTTCTGTTTGGTAAAGAAAATAACTTCAGAGGGTGATTCAATGTGTTTTAAACATTTATGTTTTTTTCATTCGGACAGTATTAGATACTAGCTTGGCAAAGATATCTGAAGCTAGGTGGACTAAATCCCATCCACTGAGTATTATTATTTTCCATATCACCTTCTATATTATCCTTAATCTTTTTCACCTGCAGCAGGTTTTTGTGGGAAGCTGGATAAGTGGTGGAGCTACCCGATGTACCATTGTTATCACAGCCATAACTGAAATGCATTCTTTAATATGTTTTTAGAAGGCACTATTAAGTATCAGTAAAAAACCTCAGTAGGTTCCAGATGAGTGGAAAACATACTATATTGTGAAACCATATTATATGAGTGGAAACGAGACTATATTATTAAGTTAAGACATATTTTTCAGTGTTCCAGTGTTTCTGAAAGTCCTGATGATGCTGAATAGAATTCTGTATTCTGCAGGATTGAGCCTTCTATAATATAAACAGAAAATACTTTCAATCCAAAGAGAGATTACTGCCATGTGCCTCTTATATGGAATTATCCATGGATTGCCATCATGCAACAGAAAAACTGAAATTCATCACAATGAAGTATTTGGGAGATATATAGCAATCCAAATTCTTATGGAGATCACCAAGGACTTCCCTTGTAAAATCTAAAAGGCAGCACCACAGAATAGACAGTATATTGGAATAGAAATGACGAAGCTGCTGTACATGACATTTCATTTCTGGTTGGCAGCAAAGATCAATGTACTTGGCTACACCTCCTGAATTAATATCCCATTTTACCATGGAATATAATACTGTTATACATCTCCTTACTCTACATTTCAAGACTCTCACCACAATGACAGAATATTCTGAGTTGGAAGGGACACACAAAGATCATCAAGTCCAAATCCTAAGTGAATGGCCCAGATGGGATTGAGCCTTCACCCTTGGCATCATTAGCACTGTCCTCTAACCAATTAAATAATATCCCATGACTTTCAATGATATGGATACTTCTAGGGTAGTATTGATTTATAAAATAAATTATTATAATTAATTGAGTTATTCTACATTTCTGTTCCCAGCAGTATTTTTTATTGCTTGAGACCTCAAATACCAATAAATATAAAGTTCTGTACTGCAATTAATTTCTCTAGTAGTAGCTATGTGTGCAAATGAGGGGCAAATCATAGTTACTGTATTAACTCCTCTCAAATTTCCTAGAATAAAGGTCAGGCTTTTATAAAAATTAACTTTTTAATTTTTTTTTTTAATTTCTTGGCGTTTTCTTGGAGAAAGACTAGTTTTCTTGGAGAAAGACTAAAATTCTGTAATTCAGCATTTTTAAAACAGCCTCTCTTTTGTCATACTTATTTACAAAGTTTAGTAACCTCATTGGAGAATGTTTTGTATGATAAACCTGTGATTCTTTTTCATTATAATTCACTTCAGTTTAGACACAGATCTTTTTTATTCAGATATACTTAGCTAAATTTTTTTTTCTAAATTTTTCAACCAAACACACTGTATTTAAAACTTGCCAGTAAATCTTACTTTTAAAGAACATTTTTTCTTCCTGAATAAAAAAAAAAAAAATACTTTGGAGCTTCACTTTTTTTTTTTTTTTTTTTTTAAATTAGTTTGACTTGACTTTCAGAGCTTTGGATGAATGTTGTTGCACTAAGTAGTCTGGATATAAAGCTCTGTATGAGATATAATATTAATAGGGATTTTCTTGGTGCAGCTGTAGGTTCTTTTATGGTAATTTTGACATGCTAAACACCTGTCTCACTGTGGACAACTAAAAGAGTGGGTTTTGAGCTATAAAAGATTAACAATAATCTAGGCTTGTTCTCTAATTGTTGGGTTTTTGATGTGGGCTTTTTTTTTGATTTGGGGAATTCTGCTGCACTTGGAAATACAGTGTAAGAAAAAGCTACAAATACTGTAATTCTAAATTAGCATATACCTGCATACCAACATCATTTGAACTCCTCCTCCTCAAGTCTCATTTAAGCAGCTTACCTTGCCAGGCCCTATGGAAAAATAGCTTCTCAACATCAACTCCCACACCTCCTTTAACAAAAGATTGCTACATTTCTTTTTTTCCTGGTCGTATTAGCTAGCAGGGTAGCTGGTAAACAGGCCTAGAAAAGTGTCTTGAGGTATTAACAGAGGTCAATGGGGAGAAGATAAGCTTCAGAAATTATGGAGAGAAGGAAGTTTCCCTACCCTTTGCAGGTGTGTCTGTGAAAAAGTTTGTTGCTATCCAAACAGCCACTGAAAACTGATGGACAGAGAGTAAAACCCCAGCAAATGGGCACTCCTTCAAAGACATGGGGGATGAAGAAGACATTTATTTCTGAACTTTGAAGGCTTTCTCACAAAAAAGAGAAAGATATTGTTGCACAAGTCTCCTGTTCTGACAGGACAAACATCAAAATGCTGTGACTTCTCTTTCACAACCCTCTGAAATCCGGAAATTCCTCCCACAGACTTCAGTAGTTTGCATCTAGGCTCCTAATGATGGCAAATTCTGTATTAACATACAGATTATGCTATTGTTTATTGGTTAATGAATCTTTCAGTGCTGAGAAGCACACAGATAAATTGCTGAATTTTCATCCATTAGCTGTGCTCACGTAACATAAACAACTGTAATATAGTGGGATCTGAAACCACAGCTTTCCAAAATTACAAGAGAGTTTTTAAAAAGTTTAAATGCTTAGAAGTCAGTGTAAGGTTTCTGGTCTGGTAAAACTCATTGAATATCCTTAGTGCAGCTAATGCCTTAGGTGCATTCAGCTACATTGAAAATGATTCTTTTTTTCAAATTCACCCTTCTATGAAGTTATTTAAAATGGCATCAAAGCCCTGTACTATAAAGGAATCAATTTAGATGACTTCAAAACCAGTAAAGTTTGATTGAGACTTTAATTGAAAATTTAGTTCTTTCCCCTCCTCTCAGTGATACCAAATTATTTCCTATAAAGAGACTTTTTATAAAGACTTGACTTTATAAAGTGAAGTAGGAGCTAAAGGATGTACATACCCAGGATTTTTAAAGCACTTCATAGCATGAAAAAAAAAAAAGAGAGCAAGCAGCAAGCCACAGTCACCAATATCTCAATAGTTAACAATTAACATGGTCACAGATCACGTCCTGCTCATCCAGTCCAAAAGCCACACTGCAAGGTCTGGCTGCTAAAGGTAAACAAGTGGAACATGGAACATTTTCATATTCATCATTCTCTTGGAGTGCCAATGTCCCATGGCAGCCCTTGGGAAGCACTTTTTGTCTAGAATAATAGTTTATATAAGTTTTGCATTCTTCAGAGTGACTTCAGTCTTTATTTTCCCCAATGAAATTCTCTAGCTCCTGGCTATTTTGCCTTCCAGAACCAATATTCTCACAAGACTGAATAGGATCTAGGGTTCCTCCCAACTACTATTTGTAAATGTGGTGCAACACAAGAAAAACACATTACAGAACCTGTTTATGCCTACCTTTCTAAATTATTGTCACTGTCAACTTCCTTTCAAAGTCTTGTAAATGTCTGTGGTGCACTTTTCTTTCCTCATTTAACTATGTAAAATGGATTCTATTGAAAGACCATGAAATAACTCTTGTTTTTTCTAAGGAAGGAAGACTGAATTGTTACCTTAACAGGTCACCGTGTCAAAATAAAGTGACATTAGTTTAATGCAAGGAGTAAGCACATTGAGGATACAACCAGCATACAGGCAGAGGGGTTGACTCTGGTGAGGTGAACCAGAATAGGAAGAAGTTTAACATCAAACAGAATAAAAAAGATCAAATGGATTGTCATAAGATGATTAATAACATAGTAAGGTGTATTATAAAAAAATAATTTAGACACCTTAGTTAGACTAGATACCTAAGTTTGAGATATCTATTGTTCATACAATGAATTAGAAAGTAAGTTGCTGTAGAAATCACAGTTTTTAGGAAATAATAATTCACAAAGACTTTTTCTTTTTTCCTAGTGAAGGTATAAAAGTGACTAATTGGTATTGTTGCAGTGCTTCACAAGTTAACTGTAATTTCATTTAATTTTCAGGATAACAATTTGTTCTCTAGATGAGATTGATACATAGTGGGCTGTAGATGGAAGTACAGTAAGGAAAAAACCACAGGAGTTCAAGGACTTTCTGTCATGCTGATATAGAACTTATAACTTATTCTTCCTAATATGTTCTTGGTATAGAAATTGTAATCAAATTTTCTCTGCTAATTATCCAGTTCTGATCACAGTTGATTTTGAGCATGCTAGAGCTACAGTCTCACTTTTGCAGCCACCTTGATCTGGCTTATGTGTTAGCATTTATCCTGGCCCTTAGGCAATGCAATGTGTGCTGAAGGTATCTGACATCAGTACCCTACAAGACTCAAACACTCTAATCACCGTACAGTCTTACAGCATCTGAAGGGTTGTACCCAGTTAGGGCTGGGCATCTACTCTAGCAACAGGCCCCAGAGCTAGGGGAAAGCCTGCTGGAGCCATCCAAAAGCTGGTGGCTGCCTAGGCAGATTGTTTGCAGTCTGCTTCTAAAAGTTTGTAAAAGTGAGATGGGCGCTTTCCTTTGTGAGAATACTCTTGAACTCTGCCTTGTCTTCAACACGGCAAATTTGTGTAAAAGGCACAGAAAAGAAGAACTAAAAATGTTGAACTTTGTAACCAGGGGAGAAGCCAGGATTTTGTACTCAACCTTCAAGAAAAAAAAAAAAAAAAAAAGGCAAATTAGGAAGTCTTTACTTAAAATAAAGCAGCCCCAAAAAGTTTCTCATCTTTTATGTCTCCTCTCTGTCTCTTTGTACTAATTTTCTGTCTCAAGGCTTATTCTTAACTTGAGTGGAAAATTCTAAACATAAATGAAAGCTTTGCCCTCAGAGTGTTCTTTGCAGCTCATTCACCATGGCAATCTGTAAAATTCCAGCAGCAAGATAGAAAGACTAATTAAAACAAAATACATGTGTTGTGATTTAGCACAGACAAGTACAGGATCTACTGTTTTCCTAGCATAATTCCACAATTTTACTGCAGACAGATATTTTGTAAGTACACCCCCCTATTGCTGTCTATTTATTAAGTCACAGACTCTTCAACATTGCAATAAAATATAACTCAAAAAGAATCTTAATCTACGTTCAGAGAGTCTCAGGGGAACAAAATCTCTTCAGTATTTCTGACATTTTCTTTTGTGGGACACTGCTAATTGAGAGCTGACTGAGATATCTAAAAATCCAAAAGCATTTTTTTTTCTTTCATGATAGTTACATATTTTGCTCCATAGTTAAAGAGATCTTTCTATGATCACTAACTACTTTTTTTTGTGTTCTCCTGGCAGCCTGAGAAGAGTTAAAGCATTTTGGACAGTCTACATGAAGAATCGCCTCCATTTTTAGGTATCTCTTTTTAGGCATTTATACATTGCTTACCATCCCAACTTTACTCTAACTTGTATTGAAATTTCAGACCTTATTGTAGAAGTCTTTGACTTCTTACAGGTAGTCATCTCACCTGCCCCTAAGGCATAAAATATGATAACTTATTTAAGTTAGTCAGCTATACTACCTTTGTAATGAATCAACATTAACCCTAAAGGGCAATTTATTCTTGAGCATCTATAGAGAGTTCCTGAATATCTGGAAGTATACTTTTGAACATGTAAATGAAGGAATTCAGCTGTGTTTTCCTAACTTCCACAAATGACCTAATTGCTGATTCCTTTTTCCTTTCTTTGCTTTGCAATTGAAGAATCTTCCCAGTTCATGTTCTGTATTTTGTGCCTTATGATATTTGTAGTTTTCACAGTAAATGAGCCATGTTTACTCATCTAATACAGCAAAAATAAAATCACAAATTCTTCTCAGCAGGGGTATATTTGGGCTCAGGCGACAAGCAAAACATTTAGAGCTGACTGTTCCTATCACTAGTGCTATGCTGATGTGGAGAGACATGTTCCTAATATCTTCTTTATACCTAATGAACTGAAAAGACAGTAAGGATGTCAGATGCTATGACTAACACAAAAAGCCAAAGCTACACGCTATCTAACCTCTGAATGGGAGCTACATATTGTTACTCCCAGCTGCTGGTTTTTTTTCATTAAATAAAACAATGCTTGTTCCATCACAGTGGTAATTTTTAAAGGAATAACTATGTACCTGTCTGCCTTCCTCAACTGATTGATGGTTTTCAAGCAGAAATCTTCAAGATATGTAAATTTTATAATAATAGGCACCTGAAAAAAGGAGCAAGTTTTTAGCGATCAGCTTCTTATTGGAAACTTCTGCAGTGCCTATAAAATGTAGCTCAAGTTTGTAGCTTCTGCTTCCTTAAACTTTCATATCTTTCTAAGGAACAGCTGCAGATCCATTTCCCATTTTATGTCCCCACTGTCACTTTAGCTTACTACCTTTTATTTTTCCCAGGATCCTCAGCACACATACTGTATGCCTGTTAATTTGTGTCTGGGATTCTCTCTGGAGTAGCTTCCTATGAAGATAAATTATTAAGTTCTTGATGATGTGAGAATCATCATTTAGCTCACTGCCTTCCTTAAATATACCACTGAAAGCTCAGCCATTGGCAACTGTTTGCCTAAAGCCTAAGATTTGTTTCTAACAAAGCTCCAATAAGTAAAAAAAAGTCTTTTAAATCTCCTAAAGAAGGCTACCTATATAGTGACTTTCTATGTAATTAAATTGATTTTTTTATCTTCTTTTTTGCTTATTTTAATGAGATCAATTTTAAAGTTTTTATTGGGACTAGATCATGCAGGCTTAAAATTGGGCACAAATCCATATTAATACAGATTGTCCAAATGAAACAAGAACCAATTCAAGGAAGTACATTTGATTTTTTCTGTAGCATTAAATCTTAATTACTGCATCCAAATGTGATCTTATTTATGAAGAGTAAAAAAAGCTAACATGATTTTCAGAATCCTAAGAACTTGAAACTGCACATTAGTTTTGAGTCTCATATACATGGACTGCAGCACACTGTTAACTCCACTTGCAATATCTGCAATTAGAAATACAAAACCTCATCTGTCAAACAAATTAAACTAAGCTTTGCTGCATAAATCGTGTTATTTAATCTCCACAAGCTGCTTGCCACCCATTGTGATACAACTACATTAATGTATTAAATTGTCATTTTATTTTATAGCTTGCATACAAATAAATAGAGAGAGTAAATATTAACTAACCTAAGCCCTAAATAAAGAGCAATGAGACATTGACAACTGTTTTATCTCGGTGTATGAACATTATTTTTTAATTTTTATTTGAGGTCAGACACTCTTTCGTAATCAATCAGAATATGCATACTTGCATTATTAAAATGCCACATCTTGTATTAACAGTTTGGGTTAAGGATAAGTGTATTTCTGATAGAAATGGAAAGATACGCAGTCTTTTAGTAAACCTGTTAAAGATTATGTAACAAATATTATTCTTCTATCTTACGTTTCCTAAAACAGCAGATTACACCTGATTTATATTTGAACAGTAATAGAGCAATAATTACAGCAATCACTGGTTCCTCAGTACTGCTTGTAAACTTTCTGCGAATGCAGAGATAAAATTAGTTTTAAAAGTTTTACCATACAAATAGTAAGCTGTGTTTTTCTTGTTTCCAAAAGAAAGTTAAAAGAGCTTGCCACTAAAATATCCTGGTACTCTAAATGTGTTAGTTAAGGAATCAAAGTGTCTCAGAGCTTATCTCCAAGGTATAAGCTTATTTTCTGTCCCATTTAAGCAAAAGTGCTTAAGTGGGCACTAAAATTTTAATAGCCTTTTGATTTGAGTGAAACCATTCTATAGATATTAATTGAATATTTTGCTAAATTGTTCGTACACTTTCAATCCTCCTAGAGATTTCTTGAAATACTATGTAAAATGGGCCAGATTAAAATGTTCCTTAGCTCTGTGCAAAACTAGCACAGTGAAATTAAGACAGTGTGGTGTGTGGGAATCCTTATGCTGTTAGACACATTCTGCAGTGGGTTGTGAAAACTTTAGGAGTTAATATGAATTGGACAGTGTTTCAGTCTGTGGGTTTTACGTTCTCAGGAGAAGACAATACAAATAATAAAGTTATACAGTGCATATGTATGAGTATTTCTCTGCGTCCTTCAGAGGCAGAAATAAGAGAGTGCAACTAAAAATGGGACCTTGTTCTGAAACGTAATGCTTAGGGACTGTCGTGGAAATCCCTTCAATTCTGTTTATGTGACGTATTCTGAGTGTGAGACTAAAGCCAGTAATGAAGCAAAAGAGGTTGCTTCAGTTTTAACCATTTCTTGCAGTGCCACTTCCATGAGGTTTTCCCATTGTTTTCTTATGATTTTACAAGCTCGGTACCTGCTTCATATTACAAGACTGCCAAAGGTCACTCTATAATTGCTTTTAGAGGGAATCTATATAAAGTCAGTGAAATTATGTTAGGAGTCTTGTCCAGTCTACTATTCTTGATCTCTATGCACTTCACCTCCATGTGCTTTGCAAGTTCCTTGTGTATCTTTAAAGGCATCTTGAGCTGAAGAAGCTCTGCCAAGCTGGCTGGGCAGAATGGGAACTTGAGGATGGATACCTATCTGCAAAGGTGAATCAAAGAGCACATCCCTTCCTTTTCTATGATTTTAAAAGAGAAGTTTAGTATTTTCTCTATGAAAAGAAGTCATCTTTTTGGTAGTGTGAAGCCTGCAAAACCGAAATCAATAGTTTTACTGGTATTCCAGTTCTTTCCCAAGATTCAATAGCAAATAGGTTTTTTTTACACAAAACCACCCTCTAGTCTCTCTTGATTTACAGTGGTAAACTGACATACTATGCATCTTCCAGAGTAAACTGCAGTCTTTCCTCAGGTTATCATTTTCCTGTCTCCTGTGAGAACTGAAGTTTCCTTTAATCTACATTTTTGCACTGTTCAATCGCATTTGCCATACATATTAATTCTAGTTCTGCCTATATATGTGTGCTAGATTGAGCCAAACACAGTTAATGTTATAACATACCTTTAATTAACAAAACCCAGATAACTAAGTTTTCTGCAGCCAGACTTCTTCTGAATTAAGTATGTATTTTTATTAAATGATAACTCAAAACAGTTTACACTGTGAATCACAAACATCTCAATTGGGAAGAGAATTTCTCCCATGCTGAACATATAAAAGAGTATTACTTTGATTTATTTAATCTACCACTATATAGGTTATAGAAATGCTGACATTTGTATTGTACATGTCTATCTTTTACTATTGCTTTTGTAAAATCATATGTAAGGCAACCACACATTTTCTGATCCTGTGATGAAAAATTAAATTATAATGTATAATTTGTAAGAGGGAGAGAGACAGTTACGACAACTTGATTTTTTTTCCTTATACCTCAGTGCTAGATTCCTGAATCCTTTGCTGCAATTTTTCTGAAAGTGGAGATAGAAGGGCAGATGGAAAGACTGAAAAGAGGGAGAAGAAAACAAAAGAAAGGGGAGAGAGAGAGAGAGGGGAAAGAAAGAGTAAAAAATGTGAGAGAGAGAGCAAGAAAGAAAGAAAAAGAGAGAAAAATTATTAGTTTTGATTAATGTTTCCTTTTTTTTTTTTAACAATTTACGTCTGTGAAGTTGAGCCCAGAAGGAACAGAGGAGTGTAGGGAAGTTGTTTTAAGATTTGGGTTTATTTCTAATTATCCTGCTCTGATTTGATTAGTAACAAAACTAACTTCCCCGAACTGAGTCTGTTTTTCCTTTGATGGCAATTGGACACCCATCTGGCAGCCCCATCACCTGGCACAGGGTATTGCTTCCCCTTTGGAATCTTTGTCTGGCCCTGGCAAAGGAAGGGATAAATTGTGCTTCAGAATGTGATTTCAGAGGGTGCAAGTGAGGAAACTGCCTGGTGTCCTGCTCACTAAACTCTTGGCAACTTAGGTGTGAGTGGGAGGATGAGGTGTTTACTGCTTCTCTGAGACACTATCTGCCTCTCCTGGGCAGGAGTCTAAGACAATCTGTGAAGGTCTCTTTTTCTTCATGCATCACAAATAAAGAGTTCTGGGACACAGAAGATGGTTAGCCTTTATCAACATGGCTTTTCTTTTGGAACTGTGAATTTGAAACAAATCCAGGTCTCAGGCTGAAGTGTCACTCAGTAAGTATGCCTTTCTGGGTCTTGTAGGTTTTCTTTAGTGCTTGTTGTGGCTTAGAGGAAGCGGAAAGAGGGTGTCACTTAAACATAAATTAGTTTTTGAACCAGTGAAAACAAGAGAGAGCTGTAAGCAATGACTATGTGTGACAGTATGCATAGAGAAATGGCAAACTTTACTTGGGAGGACCAATTTTTGCACACATTTTCCATAATGCTAATATGCCTTGAAAATTTTAACCCTTCATTCTCCTTGCCATATAAAATTGACAAGGACTGATAACCACTATAAAATGTCCTAATCTTCTGCCTAATGTTTTTAACAGTAAATAATTTTGTTCAAAATAAAATGAGGTGTCAAATGAGTGTTTTCCACATGCTTTGATTGCATTGCACAGGGAAACCAGTATTTCATTTGTTGTTTAAAATATTTTCTTCTACTGTGGTATTATTTTAATCAAATATGTCAGAAAAAGTGGGTTTTTTTGGGAGAGGGTAACCTGTAATCTCAGAAAGCAAGTATTCTGTGACATTTTCCTGACGATATCTATTTATTTGAAATTCTATGAAAACATGTCAAATCTATTCCATGAGATGGGACTTAAACAGTAATTAATGTTTTATTATTAAAATACTTTTTGGAATAGCTCATTGCTTATAATCTCTATGGTTTTTTTTGAGCCACTGTGGAATCTAAGTATTAGTGTTTTATCTACCAAACAACTAAAAAGAAAATAACAGCTAACACAGGCTAGTAAAATGAGCCATCTTGCCTTATGCCTTGTTATTTTCTTTCTAAACTAATTCTAGCATGAAATGAGAAGTGAATACTGACAGATGCAGAGTCCCACTGCAGTACCCTCTGCATCCATGGAGCAACACTTTGTTTCCCTTCAGAAAGGGAGAGCACTGTATTGTGGCAGCACTGCCACTGTCTTTAGGGTTATCATATTTTCTCTGTATCACCCAAGTGACTCTGAGTCCTAGAGTGCTGCTATCTATCTGATTACAGGCAGAGCACAGTTGCCACTAACATATAAAATTAAACATATCAGGGACTGTAAATCCAAGAGGGCAAACTAAAAAGGCAAAACTTTTTTATTATGCTGTACAGCTACAGCTTTGTTTCTCAGCACATCTTTTTATGTCACACGAAATGTCATTAATGCTGAAAAGAAAAACAAAAATATTTATTTGAGAATTTTCTAGTTGCTTGTGAGGTGAATTTTCACAGAATTTTTGGGCTGTATAGGACTCATGATACAGAGAAACTGGCAGAGGCTCTGAATATTTAACCATGATTAAGAGATTTATGTAAGATGAATTTATCACCTTCTGCTTTCCCTCAGTATTGCCCTTTATCCCTATATCCCCTTACCTTCTGATCAGTCACAAAGATGAATAAATTACATACAAATTACATAGCTATCAATAGTAGAATAAATGAAGAAATCTTAGTGCAGTAAAGTTATTAAAGTATATAATAAACTAGTATTGTATTAATATCCTGGTTCTGGCCAAGTTCAGAGGCAGGGGTCATGGCAAAGACATTGTGCTATTCTGTTGGAGTCCTAGAAACTTAGAATTTGGGGTTAAAGCTTAAACCGTCACACTATTCAATACCTTTTATGTCATTGCCAGAGCAGGGAAAAAAGGTGTTGCTTTTTTTTTTTTCTTTTTTTTTTTTTCTGCTGACAAAAAGGGGTGACCCTTTTCTAGTCAGGGCAATGCTTGGCAGGCAGAGGGCCTGTCCACTAATGTTTTTTGTTTCACCAGGCTTGGTGAGCATTTTGCATATAAACTACCCTCCCTTTGTATACTTTTGTTATTAATATTGTTGTTACTACTGTTGATTTTCTTATCTGTCCTGGTTTGGAAAGACAGGTGTCTGCCAAGGAAAGCTGGAGCTTCCCTTGGAATGGAGAATGTAAACCCCCTCCCTCCAAATTATTATAATTTTGCAATTAAGGGGGCTTTTAGGAGAAGATATGGGAATAGGAACAGTTCTTTACTAGGAATATTAAAAATACAAATGTAGCAGTATCAAAGAAACCCCAAAAATCCAAGCAAACAGCAATAAAAAAAATCCTAGAAACGCTGACAGAATCAGAATATGACCTGACACCCTGTTGGTCAGGGTGTTGGGAACAGTGCAAATAAGTCCTCTTGGAGTGACAGATGTGGTTCTCTAGAAGGGTCCAGTTGTGGGAAGATGGGTCCAGTTGTGGGAAGATGGGTCCAGTCTTCCTCTGGGAATCCACTGGAAAACAGGCTGCTCTACTATTCTGAATCTCAGCTTTTATCCAGGTAGGAATGCTTGGCTCCCCCCACAGGGTGGAGCATCTCACCATGGGATGATGCAATTTTATCAGTCATGTGGTGAGCTTTAATGGTCCATTAACAGCAAATATCATCCTGGAGGGAGGATGGGTCGTGGAAGAGATAAAGAAACACTACCCCACCTGGTTCTAACAGCTGGGCCATCAACAGAAAGACACCTGCCCTCTCCCCCAGAGTTATGAGATAAAGAAAAACAACTCTGCAACCAGTTTCAACAGAGTGGGAATAGAATACATCTTGCATTGCAACCCAAGACGTTATCTCTGCTGTTTCCAGTAAATTGTTCTTGTCTCAATCCATGATCTTTGCCTTTTGTGCTTCCAACTGCGGTGGGAGGGGGAAGCAAACGCTGATGAAAACCATTCCTAAACCATGAAAAATATACATAAAAATATTGCATTGCAAAAAGAATTAGATAAAATACTTTAGAAATTTATAGAATACAAATAAATATAATCTGAGGCAGTATGTATTTTTTCCTTTGAAGAGAAAACTGGAAGGTTATAAATGTATGCAATAAACTCTCATATGATAAGTGTCTGTAGAGATCTGGTGATTTTACTTCTTTATATTCAGACTATCAAGATCCATGAAGCAAACTACGCTAAATAATGAAACACAACTATACAAAAATAAATAGAATTTTCCTTGTATTTTCTTCATAATAAAATGAAGGATAAACATGCTGTTTCAAAAAGTTGTGAGGTTTCTGTAATGTGGAAGGCTTTTTAATATCCATATAATATAGAATTCAAATACCCTGACAAGTCTTTTTTTTTCTGAAAAAATGTATGGTCTTGGATTTGATCCTTGAGGTCACTCTCTGAGAATCCAAGCTCAGACTGCACACTGCTCATGTGAGTTCCTCTCCAGAAAGATAAGAGACTTAGGATCTTGTCTGATCTAGGTACCTTGGTCCACTTCAAACTTACAACGGGAATTATTTACCTGAATGTAGGCACATGAAATTTTAGTTTAAACTTTTAGACTAGTCTTTCATTGTCAATATGAAAAAATAGATTCAAGTAAAAGTAAGCATCTCAGACTCACCAAAGGATGTCTTGTTAAGAAACAACTCTCGTATTCTGGAGCTGAGAACAGATCAGAGAATGGCCATTCTGTTTGTGAGGTGACTATTCTCATTCTACAGAGGCAAGTGACCTCTGTAACAGACCAACCACCTGTTGCCATTAATGTATTTGAAAAAACTCTACAATTCTCGCCAGCTTCAACTCCAGTTGAGCCTTGTCTGCATGAATTTTCTCCCTAGAGCAGCAAGCAGCATATCTGTATTCTTCCCAAGTCACCCGACTCTGCTTTCACTGGACATACACCTTTCTTTTTTCCTTATTTCCAAGAGAAGGATCCAAGCTGGCCTTCTGCCTTGCCTGCAAGACTTCTGACATTTGAGAATTGCCTGCTTCTGTGCCCTTGGGAGGTGATATTTAAGAATTGACCAGCACTGATAGACTCCAGAACGTGCAAAAACATTTTCCTGGAGAACCTTACTTGCAGATTCCCTGAGGAGCCTGAAGTCTGCTCTCCTCATGTCCAGAGATGAGGTTCTGCTGGTAGTCTTCCCTGTTGACAGAGATTTTAAACTTGACTGCTTCATGGTTGCTGTGGTCAAGGAATCTGAGGAACTACAACTTTTCAAAAGCCAAAAAAAGGCAAATCAATCTCTACTTCTCTCATGAGATCGCTCTGTTGACAAGTAGACCAAAGTAGGAATCTTTCCAAGTCAGCTCCTTTAAGACTCATTCCATAAACTTGTCATCCAGGTTTCTTAGGAATCTTCTGTCCTGGATTGTACCAGCTGTATGATGCCCTCAGTTAATTTTTCTAGCAAGCTGACATCCCCCATAAGGACAAGGGCAGTTGACTTGGAAGCACCCCTTAATCCCTCAAAGAATCATTCATCAGTGTCATTATCCTGGCTAGGAGGTCTATAGAAGACTCCCATGATATCAGCATTATTTTTTTGCCCCTTGATCCTTCCTCTGGAGGGTCTTGACTCTGCCATTGTCAACTGTGAGCTCCATACATTCTAACCCTTCTATTACTCACAATGCCACCTATCCCTCTCTTCTCCCCTGCCTATCTCCTGGAGAGGATACATCCATTCACCAGGGCACTCCAGTCACAGGACTCATCCCACCAGCTTTCATTTATACCACTGATGTCAGGTCTCTGGGACTTGGCCAAGGCCTCAAGCTCCTTTTGTTCTTTCCTCATTCAGTGTGAATTAATGCAAAAACATCTCAGGTATGGTACTTTGTAGCCACCACCTCCTGAAGCATATTGAGGGATCCTGTTAGTACTTGTTACCTTAAGTTTTGGCACAGCATCACCTTGCTCATCACTGGCAAACCTAGTTTTGTCCCTTTCCCCCTTCTGAGCTAGTTTATAACTCTGTCAATGAGTCCTACCAGTTCCTGTGCAAGAAGTATTCTGAGATATGAAAACAGTTGAAGATTTTTACAAGTTTTAGACCTATGTGACAAGGAAATCAGGGTTGTCAGCAGTGAAAATAAGAAGCATTTTGCAGCATTTGTTAAACGTTGTTCTAAATGACTGATGAGTCATGGTTCATGTTTCTTCCCTTTACATGCCAACTGGGCATGAAGAAACAACAACAAAAAGTTTTCTTCAGATCTGCCTTTCTTAATGTTCTCATTATTTCCTTCCTTTGTTATATTTTTGGGGAATAAGAAGTTTTTGATAAATGTTTTTCAGCTTTTTATCAATGCCTTCCTCATTCTTGCCTTGCTTTTAAGAGTGTCTATAATTTGCATGCATATAGAAATAACTTTATACGCAATTTTGATGCACTGATCATGTTGCTCTGAACATTTAGATAGTTGCTGACATGTTGCTGACATTTAGATAGTTCTGTTGCATCCACTGCGGGTAATTTTGACTTTTTTTCTGACTCAATGACACTAATTTTAATTATATTTTTATACAATTCATCTGTATATTGTTAGCCAAACATGTACTTTCCAGTTTATGAAAACAATAAGTCCATCAGACAAAGGACATATTGTCTGGGATGCTAACAGCTACATGCCTTTGCCAAAATAGGTGACAGTACTGACCAGAGGGTGATATTCTCCACTGGAGCTGATTTAAATTCTGTTATCCCCTTAAAAATTAGGAAAATTTTCTCTCTACCCTGCTTGCCATGCAGAAAAAAAATCCGCTCTATAATTATTAAAAAGGGCAGGAGTTAAGCAAGAAATCAGGGCTCCCTGTTCTTTCCTTGATTACATGAGGGGGGAAAAAAGAGTTTTTGCCTTTACAAGCTATGTGATATGCATAATAATCTATGTCTATGTAGAAACTTCACATTACATCTTGATTCCTTTTCTTTTTATCTGAATCTGTCCTTTTCTGGCTTCTCTACTGAGGAATACATTATAAGAAATAGGGCAAACAATCAGTTCTCGCTCCGTACTTCTGAGGTTTTTATTTATTTGTAAATATTCTCAAGATGACTAGTTGCCTTTGGACAAAGTCTAAAGTTACCCTAACTTCAGAACTCGCCTCCTAGATTTAATTTATGCCTTTTATTTTCTACTCTATCATTAACACTGCTTGTGTTAATCATATGCTGATATGCCATTTCCTTCCTGTTGAGGTGTTCTTGCTTCCTCTCCTATCATTAACATTCATTTAAAAACGTAAAAAATGTCTATTTATGCAAAATAATTAGATATATTAAAAAAGGAAAATTGAAATAAATCTTGCTGCTCTAACTGCTTCTGTGATGATTTACATGTATTGAGAATCTGACTCAAATGTTTAAAAGGAAACCTACTGTGGATTAAAAGAGAGTAAACTCCACTGAAAAGGTTTTTATAATAGCCTTTGTCTCACAATGATGTTTCACTTGAAAGACTTTGGTAACCAGCACTTTCTTCCAAACCTATTCTAATGCTTTCTTCAAGCTTACATGGTATTTCAGAAGTTTTGCATGAATTCTGCCTCTGAAAAGGTCAAGAGGGGAAATAGACTATGCAATTGGAGGACGACCTGTCATTACTGACCTTTTCAAGGAAGAAGGGAAGGAAACACTCTATAATGACAGAGCTGTTTCTTTCCTAAAAATATCACATGGCTGTAATCCAGCTTCCAGACTGGCCAGTATTGTGGTGTGTGCTAGTGTGCACGTCAGACAGGAGAGAGGATAATGTTTTGGATCCACACTTCTGCTGATGCTTTTTTAAAATTTTAACTGAAAAGTTAAATACTAATCCATACATTAAATGTTAAAGTTAATACATAATTTCTTTGTCTTTTTAAAATTTTTTGTTTAGTTGTGTTTTTTTTTCATCTTTTCTCGTTGCTTATGATGTTGCAATCACACAGTATAAGATTAGTATCTTCAGATTGTTGCCTGTTACAACACATGTTCGTATTTAAGCCTATTTCCCCTGTTCTCAGGTTAGTATTTGGGGAAAAAAAAAAAAAAAAGGAAATAAAAACAAAAAAACAAACAAGCAAAACCTCTGGTTCATATACTTCTAAGTGATTCAGGCTATAACAGTGTAAATATACTGTGAATCCTACCAAAGCTTGACAACTGTCCTTTTTATTTTGAATTGTGATCCATTTTCACATCTGATATAAACACTGGATACTTTTGCAGTAATGAATGCCATAGTAAGGATACATACCAAAGATATCAGGGTATTTTAGAAAATTGTATTCCAAGGCAATATGACTGAGCCTGAAAGAGGCTGAAAAAAGGAGGAGGTAGAAAGTATGAAGAAATTGAAATATATTTTCAGGAAATACATTTGGCCTCATTCAAATGATTGGTCAGTTAAGGGCATGATGAGGTAGGAGGAGGGATGGAACCAAATGAAAGGGTTGGTGAAATACATGAGACAAAGAACAAAGAAAGCAAATTGCTGAGGTGTGCTCATGTGGTCTGTCCCATGCATGGAGGGTATTGTTATGCTGTAATCAGTGTGACAATGAACAGGTGTAGAGATATCATAGAGATTACTTAAGGGAGTTTTGAGACAGCTGGTCATTGAGTGTGGTAATATTGGCATAATATGCCAGAAAGAATTATAGTGACTTTGGAAAAATCAGAAGATAAACAACTATGTTGCTTATACCCATAAATATGATCTGCAGAAGTGATAAGTAGACTAAGCATATTCTGAGGCCTTCAATTCCTATGGAGTGAAAAGCATGAAAACATTCTCTACATTTATTATTATCAGATAAAATGAGGTAATATTTTCTGTCCTTGAACTTTTATTTTTGGAGTTAGTCACTAAGCTAAAGCTACATTCCTAATTTAGTTTGGTTTAAAATATAGCATTCTATCTGCACCTAGTTTTATGATTGATTTGAAGCATCTGAATTAGAATAAAACATTAGTCAAAAATGCATACAGATACACTCTGTGAAGTATACACAGAAGAGAACCCAAATACCACAGCTCTAGTGTGCTTTGGTGCCTGTGGGAATTTTTTGCATTTTCTGCATGCAGTTGTCTCCCAACTCCCAGAATCGTTTCATGCTATATTCACCTCTGTGCATTGCTAAAAGAAGGCAAAACAGTGATGGTGTCTATCAGGCTTGCATGGGCAAAAGCTGATGCTCTCTCTGCTCACAGCAAAGTCCAGAAAATCTAAAGGTAATGTTCCCATTACAGTGCTGATCTTGCTGAGGCTGATGAAGAAAATCGTTTTGGCATGAGACATTGCACAATTTGAAATTGTTGCTAAAAAATGATTCATTCTAATTTCAGTTTCTTTCTGAATTTTGGAGAAACAAAACTAAGTGGAGAAAGGACTTAAGTGCTTATTCATTCAAGTGGTTTCATCTTCAATACCTCATTACAAGACCAGAATGGAGGACAAAAATTCTAAGCTAAAATATTTAACACTTCACATTCCTAGTACAATTGCATCAAGTACATAAGCTTAAACCTACATAATTAACTAAATTGTGGGCTGTGAAAGGAATAATGCTGTGAAAGAGACAAGGTAAAATAATCCCTATTTCATAAAATTAAATACACTTATTAATATAAAGTAGAGTAATTTGTTGAGAAGTGTGAGGTTACCAGGAGCCTCTTTCATGCCTGTAGCAGCAGGGGTGCCCGAAGGCAGAAGCTGTGCAGAACAAGGACTGCTGCTGAAGACCACTTACTGTGATATGCAAGGTGGGGCCTCCTGTGATCACATTTACATTTAGGTCTGCGTGACATTCATGGCAGGATCAAGACCAGGTCTGCTAACATTTCTGTGTAAGCTTTACTGCCCTGCTGGAGGTTCAGCAGTGCTGCTATTCATTCAGTATTTCCACTTCTTAATAATTCAATGTAAGAATGAGACTCGAAATCTTAAAATATAAATTAATTTGGAGAAAAGATTCCTTCTGTGAAATATTGAAAACAATACTTCAATAAATCCTAAGAATGCGGAAAACATAGAGTAAATCAAATGGAAAAGTTACCATTTTATAAAATCTTATGACTTTTAAGGCACTTATAAGCATGCTTATAACTTTTGAATGCGTGGAACTTTCAAAATCATGTTGAAACACTTGATGAAATATTACTTTGAAAAAATTCTCCAATGGAAACCAATGTAAAGAACTATCTGATGAGAGTTCATCTGGAGTTCCATAGCTTAGATACAACTGACTCTAAAAAGCACCAGTAGAATCAATAAAGCAATTGGGTTTTTGCCTTTATGAAAACTTCGATTACATTCTTTTATCATGTGTATTTATTTTGCAGAGTACTTTATTCTTGTCAAATTCAGACATGTTATACGAAAAAGTATTTTTATTACATGAAAATCCCCTGTGACAGTTGCTGCGCAGCTACTTTGATATGGCTTAAACATTATTTTGATATTTGAAAAACAAACCCAGTTACCATACATTGTTCTTCTAAAAAGAGATATGGTGCTCTTATGACTTCATAAATTAAAAGGGACACTGTCTATCTGAGGCATAGCAATAAATGTCAGATGTTGCTATTAAACAAAGGTTGCCCTTTATGGATCTCATAAGATGATGAAGATGGCTCCAGGCAATCTGTGAGATGATTATTTTAAAGCAATTTTAGTCTGCATTTTTCATTAAATTAGTATTCCAAGCAGCCTTCTCCTCTTTCCTGTGTCTTCTGTTTTTGGGATCTTTAGAGTGTTTAAGATGTCTTATGTAGATTTTGGCCATACATTTTTAAAATGTATCAACTCTGACAGGTGTTCACCCATCAATTTATTTAATTGTTTGCGGTGTTCAGTAACAGCGGCCAAATTCAGAGCTTACTGCTATGTTTTTCATTTACTAAAGAAAAGCAAAGCTTGGCAAGGTGTGTCTATTTCTCAAGACATGAGGTTTGACTGTAGAGTTTGTACTACTTAGAATGGTGCTTAATTCGTGATAAGCTAGTGTTGCATGGTGGGTGGAAGGACTGTCTTGTGATATTCTCCTCTGCCCATTGTTAAGTTAGAGCAGTATAACAGAAGTACATTTTAAAACACAAACAAATGAATTCTTAAATTCCTTCAGAAGATGTGCCTGTAATATTATTTACATATTAAGTATGATCAGCCCGGAGAAGATCTGGTTCCTTACAGACCAGTTGACAAAGGAGTGTATAGCACATGTAGATTCAAGGCACAAGAGTCATCTGACATCATACATATAAAGTGCAAAATCCTAGTATGTGAACAGGACTAGGAGGTTGCTTTTTCTGCTAGTGCTATTACTAGCACTACTCTTAGTGCTACTGTTAATAGTCACAAAACTCTAGGAAACTAATGGTGAATTAAACTGTTAAGGCATAATAGTGAAGAAGGAATTAAACATGATCTCTTTTTTTTGTCTTCGCATAATTTAGATAGTCTAAGGAGCAATCTATAAATTAGTTTTTCCTGATTTCTATATGCATTGAGAAATAATTTTTTCCTCTAATATATGTCCTGGAAAGATAAAAAATGCCATCAGGCATATATATCTTTTTTATTAACGTTGACCTGTCCTTGAGTAGCTTGAGTCCTCAGCTTCTAAGCTGATACATTGGAACATTTACCATTGTTGCTTAAGAAAATATAAAAGAGAAAATTTATAAACTCAAACTAACTTTATATTACTATTTTAATTTGATTTAATTATTTAAACACAAACTAATTAAATAACTGTTTCTCTTAACTGTTTCTCCATACCAGATTGCTATAGTTCCTTAAACAGCTGTCTTTTACTGCTCTCATTGTTGAAGTTATGGTATGAGATATAAAATGCTATAAATTGATTCTATCAAGAGAAAATTGTGACTGTTCTCCATTTTAGAATTTTAGTGAGGACAAAACACAAATCACAGAATGCAAATTTCTTATTAGCCTTCTGGGTTCCTTACTGATGTGGATAGCAGTTTTGAGTTAAGAGTATTTCCATTCCATACTGACAATTAGTTTGCTGCAGATACATAAAAATTTGACTCAGAATTCTGGAAAAATTGTAACCTATGTAATCATATAAGTTAGAGATGAAATGGAGCAAATTTATGGTTATTTTGTGATGTATCTGTTATTTTCACTCTTCGGTGGTTTTTTTTTGCCCTTCTATGTTGCAGACTCTGTGGAGGAAAATATACTTATGATTTTATATGTTACTTACTATCATGAAGATGCTGTATCAGGACAAATAATACAGTGTGCTGTCAGCATTCACAAGATGAAGTTTTTAAGATACAAACATGTAAGAAAAAAAGAATCACTAGTAAAGGCAGCATTTCATTTACCCTCTTAACTATAATATCTAAAAAAACACCGTGTGCATTTCATCGTTTCAGGTTTTCTGTCTGGCTTATAGCATTCATTCATTACACATATATTATGAGAATGTCTGATATTTCTGTGACAATTTTTTATAATACCAGTTTAGATTCACTTCTTCACTGCAAATTCTCTAAAACTAAAGTTGTATTTGCATTTTTCTACAAATGGTAAAAAATATGAATAAAGCATATGTTCCTATCTTTTTCATCTATGATTAAAAGGTATGGAAAAAAAAATTTCAAAACTGTGACTGACAGTTGGCTGTATCATTCAAATTGTCTAGAGCATAAAAAGAGAAAGTTATATGTGCCTCTTACTTTATTGTTTCTATTGATAAATTGTTAGAAAAGGTTAGATCAATCAAAAAACTTGACATTCAAGTATATGATTCAGTGTTATGAAGACAAGTATGTTGTTGACAAAGCCTTGTAGTAGTGTTTTGATTGATTAATGTCACTAACAGATATCATTCTATAGATAAGATTTGAAACACTAAACTGTTCTTTTGTACTTCTCCCACGTAAAATTTATAATTTTTCATAAACAGTGAACTGGACAAAATTCCAGTACAGATAAACATTTTTAAAAAGTATTATAAATAGCATCCAGAAAAAAATGGGTAAAACAAAAATATTTCTAGTTTAATCCCAGGTGATTACTGGCTAGCTGTCACCTTGAAAATATCTGGACTTCCTTATACCAGATCTGTCAATAAACTTAACTTGTAAGAAAATAGGGCACATTGTGTGTCCTATTATTCAGTGTGCTAAATGTGACAACTCTCCTCCACAATTTTGCTATTAACTGTTTCAGAAACACTTTTTTTTTCTTTTTTTTTTTTTTTTTCTTTTTTTTTTCACCAAAGCCCTTTTTTTCTTCTCAGGCTATCAAATCCCTGTGCATAAATTTTAAGGCTGGGAATGTAGCCAGACTTCTGGCAGATCATTCCAACGTAGTTCAATGTGGAATTGCCATAGCAAATAATATGGCCTCAAGCCTTTAGTTTCCCTAATTGGGCCATATGAGATGATACTGCCCTTTTGTCAGGGCTTATTATTTTAAAGCATGAATATCAAGTGAAAAAGTCATCTGGATTCATTTTGATTTTATTTAATTTGTCTTGAGTGTTGTTAGAGAGCACTGAATAATTCAGTTTTAGGTCCTTGGGGAGCAGATCTTACCATGTACATAAGCAAAAAGTAATTTTTCAGATATTTATGATATTGGGCATTAAAAATTCTGGGAAAGAAATGTGAATATTAAGATGTTTGGAATTTATAAATCTCTGATTTATATAACTAGTGCAATGAATATTGCCTTATATTTCTAGGTAGTCACAATTAACTGTTTAAAGTATAGCTTTTAAAAATTTATCATCTGTTTTTAGTTACAGAATATTTAGATGAGAACAACATGCACTTATTTCTAAACTAATTAATGAAAATCTATATTCCATCAATGAATACTATGTGGATATGTAGCAATTGGGCTCTGAAGTCTTTGAAATAACAATACAAATAACCTCATATGTCAATTTGTTCATTAGACCATAAGTCTAATAAGTACAGACCTACTGTATATTTATTGTAATCTTTTTGGACACAAAGTTGGAACATGTAAGTGTATGTATTTCCTAAAATCTGATTTTTGTAGTGTCTTGTCAATGGATTCTTGTCAATGTTGGCAGTGCCATTGGCACAGGGGACCTCTGATCTGGTGTTCTTTAGAGATGTAGATGCCTCCCAGTGTTCTTTTTGCAGCTCATGCCAATGCGTGTTGCTCATCAGGAGCGACATACTCAGCAAATACAAACCATATAGAGATTATTTCTTGGAATCATCTTGTGCTTTAGTGAAGATTAACATGGCTTTGTCAATAATTATATTGTCTCAAAATTTCACAACAATACATTTTATTTTGAAACCTGTTGAAACTCAAATGTTGTCTAACAGTGTCAGCTTGTCTGATCCTTCTTTTTTCCTTCAACTGTTTTCTTATTAAAAAATTATTTCTAATATATATGAAAATAAAGTTCCAGGAAAAGGAGTGAGGTAATCATTGTCATGGACTATGTATCTGTAGGAGAAGGGAATACAGGTGGCCTTGCCCCTGATGAGTCACAGCTGTATCCAATAAAGATAAGTGTGCTAAAAGGGGAGTAAAGGGAGTGGGGTAGTTGGCGAGGTTGAATCATGAAGGGAAAGGAACATGTATCAGCTGATCAGAGAATACAGAGAAAAGGCGCAGCAGCAACCGAGAGGAATAGAGTGACAGAATGCTGGAATAAAGAATGCTCCTGATCCTGCAGGGTGGGAAAATGAATATAATGGAGCTACACTCCAACATTTGAATAAAGCAGCTAAAGCTGAGTGGTGCACATCCATTTTGTCTTTCAGTGCAGGAGAAATAAAACAGTAAATGCAGCAAAGGAATCCAATGAGAAATTCAGTAATGAGGAACTGCTCCTGGATTCCACAAAGCAGTTATCACAGTAAATGAGGTGAAGATCACTGTACAGTCATTAAGTGTGGATAAGGGCTGCCAAAAATCCAGAGTTTGTAGTGGCAGTGGATATGCAGCAGAGGTCAAAAGTAGAGTCCTGAATTGCAGGCTAAAGGAGACAAAATTCAAAAGTGACAGGAAGCCTGCTATGATGCCCACCATTTTCTACTTTTTAATCAAGCAGGAGTGTTGGTAATTGAAAGAATGATGTTTTTCCAAGCAATCTTACTCTGTTTAAAAGAGAAAGATACACTGGAACTAGAGATCACTTGTAATGTAGCTGGGAATGGGTTCTGAGCTAGAGAAGTAGTAGTGTGGAGGTGTGAGACCAGGCATTAATGAATTACTATCAAGTAGCAGATGGTCTTACAACATAGTTTAAGACCACAATCTTGGATTTTTATATTTCTCATACTACAGAGAAAATATAAATTGACATGCCAAAACACCAATTTTTGTAACACTGAATAAACTGTGAGCAGGAAGGCCTGCAGCATTCCTTTTCTTCAAAGGAGACGGATGAGTCCAAATACTAATGTGTTTCACAATTAAGCACTTAATAAAGAGTCCTTTAAACATTAGCCTGAGCTCCTGTGACAGTGATAAAATTATATCAGGCTTGAATATAAAATTTTATTCAAATAATTAAGTCTTCCATCCTCCATTAGGCAAGGAAAGAAAAAAATTTCCAAAATGAGAACAGGAACAATCAAGCCACAGTCAATGTCTGGAGCTTTTGTAACAGCAGGTGATTTATTAGGGAATTTAAGGATTTTTTTTCCAAAGAAGGGGGCAAAGAGAGAATTTAAAAATCAGATGCTTTGTTTCAATTTAAGAAAAATAAATCTTTGGTCTAAAGGGATGTTGAAGAATGTGGTTGTTGTGTTATTTAAGTCTTTAAATGAAATAATATTTAAAAATATAAATATTAAATGAAAACTGTTCTTGCATCAGAAAGAACTTCATGGTGTATATGAAGGGATGCATAGCTCTTCTACAGGAGCAGTGAGCATTGCCCTGGCATAGGTCTCCAAGCAAGCCCTGATAGAAAGTTGCCCTCAGACTGCTGTTACAAGCCCAGGCTCCGAAATTCTGGCACTTAGGCTGGCACAAGAACATGAAGAGCCAGGAGCAGATAGCTACAATTTTGCTAATATGACAATATCCATCCTGTAACTCTGTCTGTGTGACTGTATTCGCTTTCATAAAATGGTACATTCCCCTGGAGATATTATCACTGCTTCTGACTTATGCTGAACTAATGGCTATCATCGATACCTGGTCACTACTGTGGCTCAGCTTTCCTTTTCCCTTCTACTGGAAAGACTTGGAGGGCCATCATTTTCTGAAAAAAAAAAAAAAAAAAAAAGTTATCGCTATTAATAAAAAAACCCTATTTTATAGGGCTATTAATTTCCATGACATTTTGTACATTTGTTTTCCTGCTCAAGTAAAAATATTCTGAACTGAATACTATCGGGAAAAAAAAAGGGCTAGATGCACCATTCATACCGAGTGTAGAAGCTGGGAAGAGAACAATTGATCAGGACAGACTAGAGATGGTGTGGGTCTATATTCATGTGTCTTATTTTCATCGTATTAAACAGTGGGATTCTACCTGTAGAATACCATAAAGAAGGATATTAATTTCCATTTCAAACTGTAGAAAAAGGTAAAAGCAATGTTGTGATGTGTCTGAAATATGCTTTGAGGGAAGGGGTTTTGTCCAACAAGTTGCATTCCAGTCTGTCACCTACCAGCCTGGGAGCCTTTAGACTGTGGTACTGGCAGCTGTACCACAGATGATGGGCATTCAGAGATAGAAGAAGCAACAGCATTTATCGTGGCTGTTTTTCAGGCAATATGAGAATGTATCATTTACAAGTGTTGTAGAAAATCTTTTTTCATGCTATGAAAATACTGCCCATATTCTAGGAGGCACTTTGCTACCCACCATTTTTACACTGAGAGGAAGTGACTGTTGATTATTCTACCATCATCTTTAAAACTCCATGGAGGCAAGTGAATGTGGATGTCAAAGTAGTACCTTTTTAGACTAGAGACTTTCAACAGGAGGAAGCTGTATTTTAAAGCACAACCTATCATATCTCTTGGAACAGTTGCACGTGGAATTATTAAAATGATTTAACATCCATGTAAGCCTTCCCTCCAGTAACTGCATAACACAGTTTCTGTTTGTGAATTATGGACATTAAAAATCAATTTTCTCCTAGGCTAGCTGTTGTTTCCTGTTTGAACATATTCTTTCTGTATTTCCCTGAAATAGATATGTCTTTTCATGAAAACTTCCCAAAGCTTTAGCTGACTGTGAAGAGGCCTTTGGTTAAAGACATTAATAAGTTTTTGAACAAATGTACTAGATTTCTGAAACTTATATAAGAGAAGAACATCAGAATTCTGCTTCAAAGCAACTAATACAGAGTATTTTAAAGGGAAATCAAGCTTAAGTATAATCTCAGGATTTCTTTCTTAATTACATAATGGTTCATTCAAGTAATTAAATGTGCTCCTTTTGGGAAGCACATGGGAGTTTAATAGAAAACTGCATTATATATAAAAGTATATAATCATGCTTTTATTTTCTGAGTGTGCCTAAGGGAATAATTTTGTCACTTATTTATTTTAAGTATTCAGTATATGAAAGTGGCTGTGTACTTTTGACTTACTAAAAAGAAAATCAAAACTGTATGTAATGCAAAGTTTGTTTAGTATGTCCCTCTTCAATGTTTAGTGAAATGTGAAATCTACTTGCATGACATCAGAATTACCACTAGGACTCTTTCTGGGGTGATTATACACATATATTGGTGCAAAAGAGCAGGCTTCCAGGCTTCCACTTGCTTGTTCTACAGAGGTATAGCCCAATCAGTTTTAGTTTCCATGTATGACAAGATGTATCATTGTTTTAAGCTTATCTGGAGATGAAGCCCCATGCAGCTGCTCCCTCCACCCTACCTTTTCTTCCCCTGCTACTCTGGTGGAATGGGGAGGGGAACCAAAATAAAGCTTATATGCTGAAAAAAGAACAGTTTAATGATTGAAACTAAGAAGTAAAATAAAATAATGGGAAATTATAATAGTAATGGTAATGAAAAGGGAAAAAAGCAATGATGCTCTATGCAATTGCTCACCATCCACTGACCGGTGCCAGACCTCCCTTCCTGAATCAAGACCAGCACCTTTGTGGGTAACTCCCCCCAGTTTATATATCTTCTGTGGTGTGGAATTTTCCTTTGGTCAGTTCAAGCCACCTGTCCCAGCTGTGCTCACTCCCAGTTTCCACTGTGTACCACCTCACTGGCAGAGCATGAGACAAGAAAAAGTTCTTGATTTAAGATAAACACAACCTTACAAGAAACCAAAGCATCAATGTGTTATCAATACCATTCCTATTCTGAATCCAAATTGCAGCACTGTAACAGCTCCTGAAAATAAATTATTGACCCTGAAAGTTCCAGTGTGTCTCAAAGGACACAAACAGAAGAGATGCAGGCTCCTTTTAAAAATGGTCAGTGGGTTTTCTCTTTATTGTGGGATGAGCTCCTCTTTATACAGAATGTCAGAGGCCAATATGATTGGTAACACAAAGGTAAACTTTTCAATCAGTCATCCTAAAGGGACATCAGAAGAAGGTCCCTCTTATAAGAAAGAATATAAACATCTTTACATTTACAAAACATTGTTCTTCTGTTTACCAGAAGAATGCTTGGGAAAGAACCCTTCTAAGATCAAAACATCCCAGGCATGAAACTCAGGACTACACCGTTCTCATTTTTTTTGTTCCCACATAGGTATTGCCTCAGGATCCTCCAGTTAATGAGGTAATGAAATATATTTATTCTTTGCATTTCAGCTGTAGTTTGTGGTTGTTCTGGCTGCCTACATCAACTCACACATCCTTACAATATTTATATCCTTGTTAATAATTTCAGTACTTGCTGAAGTAAATAGTACAAGCCTCCAAAGAAGAAGCTTAATTTAATTTTTCTCAAACAAAAGAAGAAATATTGGAGGTTTGAAAACCTGGGGGATTGACAGACATTTTCTTATCACTGAGTTTCTTGGACAGAGCAGAGTACAAAATCCATGCTTCTCATAAGTATAAAACACATGCTTCTTGGAATGTTTCTTAAAATATTTGGTGTACACAATTGCAAATTTAAATCTGCATGAAATAGACATTTGAATGTTATGGAAAGTCAAGTACTGCAGCTTGGGCTGTGTATTAACTTTATAAGGAAATAAAGAAATTTGAAAAAAATACTTAGTTTCAAATTTTATTTTTTCTACTACTTCTAGGCCTATCAGTCCTTCAGGAATTTGAAATAAGATGGAGGTATCATACATGCATTCTATTAGGAATGAACTTCAAATTTCTTTCATGCTCATAATGGCTTGGAGTACATTTACAAAAGCCTATTTAAGCTTGAGGAAATATTATGCTACTGCTATTCTGTAGTCTACTCACTGAAGCTTCTCAATTCTCTTTTTAAAACCATGAATGTATGTGACCTGTTATAGCAAATTTAACGCAATGTAGGTTGGACTTTTTTCATTTTTATTTTTAATTGATAGCTTGCTTTTACTTAGATGACAATATTAGGGACAAAACTAATGATACATATTATTCCCTCATAAACAAATGAAAGTATAAAATTATGTTATCAAAGATGGAGAGCTGGCACAGACAACTGGACTAGGGAAGCTACACTCAAAAAAGAAACCAGAAATGATTTTGCAAAGGGAAAGGTGGTTTTATGAAGAGTTTTATAGGAAACATTGATTTAACCAAGGTTATTGTAGCTATCCATCTTCATCTACCATTGCAGCCTTCTCTTTCTTTATTCAAAGGTTCAGAAGCTAGTCCTGAGTCTTTCTTCTGGTTGCATCAGTGTTCAAATTATTTCAGTTTTTGACTTTATGAAAGTCAGTTTATGATTTTCTGACATATATCCTAAAGTGACAGCAAACTGGCCATGGCTGCAGTCTGCTATTGCATATAGTTTCCTGTAAAGCCTTTTGCAATGCGGTAAGACACCTGGCTTGGTAGTAAAAGGTTTCTGTCCCTTATTGTGATTCTCTTTCCTAAAAAGGCTCTTCTAATGAAAGCTGGGTCTGCAGCCATCCCTTCTCAGTGGTGGGCTCATTCTCTCCTCCATAAGCAAAAAATGAGTACAAGTTTTCTCTATTCAATTTTGATGATTTCTCTTTTCTTTTTATTGCAGAGAGAATGGAAAAACAATGCACAAAAAGAGGGAAACAAAACATCATAGGATGCACTTGGCAAAGCACCACTCTTCCCCAGCAGCTGTGTGCAATTGTACTAAAGATGCTATCAACTTCATAAAAAAAAAAATAGACATTTTTCCTTGTTGCCAGCTGAAATTCACTTATGGGGAAAGTTACTGAAAGAAACTGACAATGGAGGCCATTTAGCACAGGGAGCAGATTTGTAGGGGACAGAGTTTTGGCACAGGACACCTCACCATCAGTCATCTGGAAAATTGTTGCCAGCTGATGATAGGCTTTATTGCAACTGGGGTTTTGTTGGCTTTGTTGGGGTGTGGTTGGGGGTTTTTTTGGTTGTTTGGTTGGTTTGGGAAGGTTTTTTTTTTTCCTTTTTCCATTAAATGTGTATAAGTCTTATGCTACATGGTCCTATTTGGGATGTTTAAAATGCAATTTATTTTTTTTTTAAAGAGAAGCTTATGTGTACACTAATCCTTATTTGAATTTGCACTGGTTTCATAATTAACATTTCTGTAATTTGATGATTATTTGAGTGCAAGAGATGATACCAGGATAAGAGATTTACCAGGATATATATGAAAGCTTTGATACAAATATATTTGGGAAACGGCTCTTTGCGATATGGGAAGTTACAAGCATAAGAAAGCAATGGGGTGTATTAATTTTTCTTTGATTGCTTTAACTAGTTTCTTGCTCACTAGGTCCTTCTAACTGAGAAGTAAAATTAGGAGTGAGAATTTAAGAAGCCTAGGAATGAACATTCATTTTATTTGAGCAAAATGAGCAAGTTCATTTTGCTAAGCTTTACAGCTGATTGTGTCAATTGTGACACCACATAGTGATTTCAATGGGAATGCAGGTGCCTAAGACAGATTCATAATTTTTAAACACTTCTGATTTGGATTCTCTGCAAACTCTTCCTCTTTGGGAACAGAAATAGAAATGGCTGAAACAAAGAAATTCTTTAGGAAAGATTTTTTTAATATCAGTTTTGGTCTCGGAAGCAATTTCATATTGTGACCTTCTTAACATATGCAATTCTATGAAGTTTTGAAAGCTTTTTAGACCATAATTACAACACCATGTTTGGGTTAATGATTTCTGTATTATATTTTGACTGGATTCATGAGACTACACAGCATATTTGCTGCACTAAAAGTTGCTCTAGAAATATTCATGTGCCAGCTTGACTGGGACAGTTTAGTAAACCTTGTCTTTCAGTAGTGAGCTTGAAAGGTATTTGATTCACTGTATCATAAAGCATAGACAGCATGATACCCTTGAGTGTTTCATACTATTGTGAAAAATGTAAATGTAATATTCATTGCAGCATATATTAGTCTTGTCTACTGATATCACTTGTTCTCCACCTCTTGTCTATATATTCATACCTTTTTCTTGTTATCACAGGAAGTTAACACTAACAAGAAGCATAATCTATGCTTAGGAAAGAATTAGAAGAATGAGCTGCAGTAGCAATGTACAAGAAAGCCCAGGGCAGAAAATGCCTTCACTTTACTAATATAAAAATCAATTAAAAAAAAAGACTGAGTAAACATTTTTTTAAAAAAATTAATTAACTGAATTTGACTTTGAAATCAGGCTTGTATTTCTTCTTGGATAATTTAGTGAAGGGGAAATTCTTATCACCTGAATCTGGAATCAAATATTCTCTGTGCTAAAATTACATTTCAGGAACTTCGTGCTGGAGACATGCTTTTGCACAGAAAACTCCTCTGTCTTTCTTACCATAAGGAAATACCCGCTCAACTAGAGCAATACAGATCTTTGTATATTTTTGTGCTTGGCAAAATCTGGAGAGAGGTATATTATTAAGTGCAAAGCTGCTGGTTCTTGATCCTGACCTGAACATAAATGTTTTGCTAGTATATAACACCACCACTCTGAACTTTTACTCACCCTGATGTACTCTGATGTACAGAGGATTATTGAATTCTGTGAATAATTGCAGAGGTAAAGGTTTCTGGGTCCAGCATTTAAGATATATTATTGCCTTTGGTTTCACTTCTGCCAGCTGGAACTGAGATGCTAAATATTATAGAGAGGATGTCTTATGATTGGCCTTTACCCTTTTGTAGTTTCTATAACTGGTCCTTTGAAGGAGAAGCATATACATTTTTATTTTGCTACAAAATATCCTTGTCATACAGTTTTAACATATATGCAGAAAAAAGGGAAGTTTATGAAGTAGAATAATTTATATACTTGGAGTGGTACCTACAATTAGTATAAGTGCTGAACCATAACTCTAGTTATATATAACTCTATGACCATAACTCTAGTTATAACTCTAGTCTTTGATGACTTATATATGAAAACCTTTCTCCACAGGTTTATAAGCAACATAGTATGGAAATTATTACTTTAACTTACTTCAAGCTTTTTTGATAAATGAGAAAAGATTTTAAATTTCCATCTTTATGACCTAAATACAGAAATTGTTTTTTAAAACAGCTTCCAAGATTTTTACTTTAGTTCTTTCTGTGAAGCTTCGAATACTACTTTTATATTGGAAAAAAAAGTCTGACAATTGTTACCTAAAGTTTGGGCTTTTTCCAGATGTTAATTACCTAAAATGTCCAGATTTGTGTGCTTGATAATGTAACCAATTATTTCTGGTATTTCGGAGGGGTATTTCTAAGTATATGTTCCATAATTTAGGAGTCATGCCCATTTTCTCCAGGGGCATATTTCCATGGTATTATGCCTTGTGGCACACATAAACATTTCTGAATCAATTTCCTTAGCGTATTGGTGGTAATTAGTTGAAATGTACCTTGGGTATGAGGTATGTTCCCTTACCAGAGATTTTGGTGAGAGCTTTACAGAAGAAACTTTCTGAAACTGAGGTGACTCTGGCAAAAAAAATATTACATAATAAATGCTAAATATTTTTGGGTGGATTCTGCTCCAATCAGATCTCAGACCATGATGGGGTAGGAAGGAGAAGACATACAGCAGGACCTGGTGTAGTAGCGTAATGGCCAGGAGGGTAATGGACAATGGTCCTATAGTTTCAAACATACAGTAATTTGTAACCAGTGCATTTGTGAAAATAAATTTCTGCCCATTTTAATGCTTGTGTCACAGTTGGACATGAAATAAAGATGTTTGACTCCAGTCTGAAGGCAGAAGAGAATCAGAAGGCTTTATTTACAATTCATTCAGCATTTTTTATATGCTGTGCTAAAAAGGCACATTATTGGTCCATAGGATCGACACCTCTCTCCATTGGTTAAGTAATAGAAATAGCATAACAACACCTGGAAGAGAGGTTGTTATGGGAAAGGAATATTGTTTACACAAAATTGTTTTGGAAAAAGGAAAACTGTTGAAAAGTTTCCCTTGGGAAGAGCTAACGCTTCTCAGGCTCAGAAATATCTGGCCTACATCTGTGTCCTGGTTCTATATACAAACTGGTGTCTCCACACTAGAATTTCACAAATAAAATTTTAATCTTATTTTCTATATAGTATAGAGACTTCAACCAAATCCTTTTTTTCAGACAGAAAGTCTGAAAAATTTAGAGAATTTTCTGAAGTAATCTATCATGATTGAGTCAGTTCTTTAATGATGAAAGAATGAGTGCAGAATGGTTTGTTGTTCCTGGTCCTCAGGAAAACAGATATTGACCATAGTTTTCTGCCACTTAATTTGATCAGAACGGTAGAGGAAATTTAACAGTATTACAATTGCACAGATAGAGAATGGCTACACCACAAAAACAAGATGGTGTCCTCTCAAATCACTTTGGTGTACTCTCTAGATCCACTTATTCAGAAGTCTTCAGTGTTTGATTATCAACACAACAGTTTCATTATAGATGAAAGACTTTCCTTGCAACAGTTGTAGGTAAAAAGTCAATCTTCACTGATGTTCTGCTTTGACATATATAGGATATTATGTTTATTTTCAGTTGAGCACAAAAGGAAGTGTGTATCTCTGTGTATACACTGATGTATAGGTTCTGTAAAGAAGTTGTTAATATAGAAATTGATTGAATTACGATATTACAAGAAATAAATATGTTCATAAAATGTTGAATGCACTGTTGTGATGCCATCATAAAGCTTATTTCTCATATCTATTATTGTGTTTTATGAGAGAAGGGTCAATTTTAAAGATTCCCTGAAGAAAAGCAAATAAATATTACTAGACAACTGATAGTTAATCCTTGTGAAAGTTCAATGTTATGTCCTCCTTTTGTAGTTATTTAGATGATAGAAATAATTTGAGCTGTTCTCATTTTATCTTGAATAAATGAGTAGCCTTAGAGGAATCAGTAAGTGAAAATGATTCTTTGAAGACTGAACCATCCTATCACGAAATATGCATGTTCAGTCAAATAATTTTAAATGAATGAATAAATAAATAAATAATAATAATAAATGACAATAACAATATTAATACACAAAAAGCAGTAAACATTTTGCATTCTCTTATCATTAAGTTGATTAATCCTTCTCTTCATTTCTCTGGTTTATCCCAAATTCCCTTAGGCAAAGAAAGATGTAATATCATTTATTCTTTCAAGGAAAACATGAAGTTTGACATCAGTCATCTCCTTAAGAACTCACACTCTTATACTTCAGTGTTACACAGATGCAGTGGGTTTATGTAGTACAGACAATGAGAATGTTTTATGATATGTGACCCTTTGACATGCTTATTCATAATATTCTCTACAGGAAGGAAAATTTTAGTCTTTTCTCTCTTCCAGAGAGCTTGTGTCTGGATAGAAATTATGGCATGGTGGGGTAAATGCACAGAAGTGTTTTGATGCTTGACTGAAATGTGCTTTTCTGAAAATGTACCTGTGGGGTGCCTTGAAAGAGGTATTTCTCTGAAAAGGGAATTCACAAAAAACTGCAACCTGAAGAGAAATCCATAAATGCTGGTCAATGGGAAGTGAAAGGAGGAATTTAGCGAGGACAGTATATTTCAGTAGGTGGGATGGTATAAAATTCACGCTCTTCTATGTACTTCTGGGAGTAAGCTACTTAATGTTATAGTAAGAGATTAGAGAATTGAATCTCTTGCAGAGATATGTGGTGGGATATGACTATCTTAATGGCAGCCCACAATTTTGAAATCAAGATATGCATCCAGAGAAGCAGGAGCCCCTGTCAAGATTTGGTCCATGAATAATGTCTACATGTTCTGACAGTGAATTGTAAATTAAAACTACAGGAGCTCTTGGCCTGCCAAACTGTTATCCTACTCACTTCCTAATATGCAGAAAAACACTAGAGCTATTTAAGTTTGCTATTGAAAAATGCAAGACAGTTTCATAAGAAGTGTGTATGTATTTTCTATTTATGGATGCAGAAGAAAACAAAAGAATTAATGCAAAGCGCTTTTTACATTGTAAGAAAATATACTGGAATGAAGAAGCTGGAATGGCAGATGTAATCACCAAAGACAGAAGAATTCTAATGATGTTGTAGAGATGCCCAAAAGGAATCTTTGCTCTGAAGAGAGAATGCTAGCAGAGAGATACAATGAACCCCTGCATAAAATTATACAAAGGTGGTAAATGATGTAAGGCAGTGAAATGTTTAAACAAAAACGATAGTAAAAAGAATAAAGAAATAAATACACAATAATTTAACCTTGATATTAACAAACCTCGTTTTGTTCTATTAAAAAAGCGGTGCAATAAATTTAAGAAGTGAACAGTGAACACAGGAGAAAATTCAAGCAGAATTTTTAAAGGAAGCAAGTGAAGGAATGAGGGAACTAAGTAAGTATATTTTAAAAGAAGGGGGGAGTACCCCAAAAACCTTGAGGAGGCGCTGAGTAACGTAGTTACACCAATGTGGTCACCATATGTTCTGGTTTATTGCTCGTAAAATGGCTGTTTTTATACAGTTCAATATTGTTTATAAAGCAAGCGTTTTCCCCATTGGCGTGAAGCATGCAAATATGTAAATAAACATTGTTTACTTTTTACACTTAAGGTGGCTAAAGTGCTCAACCCAGCAGCAATCCCAAACACCTGCTAATTAACTTAATATCTCTTGTGCATTCCTCAACATAATTTCTAACTGCGCCACAGGTCCAGGCCTGTACTCAGGCCTGTCCCTGGGCCTACCTAAAATGCCTTAGGCCCACTACCTGGCCTACTAACTCAGGCTGGGTCATCCAACTTAATTAGAGAGCAGATCATGCCCCTGCTCTCTAAGAAATTCCACTACATATTTAATTGCAGGTAGGTGTTTGAGTTAGATTGAGTTGGATGTCTGAAAGAAAATATTTTCAATGTGAGTGAAGGATTCACTCAAAAATTCCTGATATGATTAAAGACCATTTCTGTACCAAAAAAGGCCTTTTGTGCTAGGGGCAATGCAAGTGAAAAGACACCATGAATGCAGTATCTAATGCACAATGTAATTGAGTATATAGATAATTTGGTAAACAAACATTGGGCTTAGAGAGTTTATACACTAAAGCACATGAAAGTAGAAGTATAGTAAAGAAAACTAACAATGGTATTAAATAATATTAATTATGATTCTAATGTTGAAAAAATAGCTGTACTCCAGGTGCAAGGCTCCCATATGCAGATTTTTTTAGTGATAGCAAAATCTATGCATGAAGCAGACATTTAATAAAAAGTAGAAACTTGAAGAAATGCCAGAAACTATTCTGAAATGCAGAATAAAAGTGGGAGTGTTGCTGAACACTCTCCCAAGAGTGAGGGTAAGTGTTCTTTCTCCTTTATCTTTTAGACCTGGGTATTTGCTAGTTACTATCAGGAATACTGGGAAAATTAAAGAACTATTCAACAGTAGTCAACATGATAAAACAGAAATGGAGACCATGAGTGAGAGCACATGTTTACTGAAGGGGAAAACCTCAATTTCTTATGCATAAATTGAGTAAACATTTCACTGTAAAAAGATGTTTGAAACCGTTGCTAAAAAAAAAAAATCTCCTCAGTTGGACAGTAGAGGTTGACATTTATGGAAGTAAGACCTCAGGCCAAAAATTGCCTTTCTGTTGTCCTGCAAAAGCACATTTAGAGCTGCTGAATTGTACATAGTAGTTCCTTCCTCCTTTGTTTAGGTTATGTGAGAAATCTTTGGTACTGTTGACTTAGTAATACTGACATGAGGCACAATGTGAGTTCTCTTGAAAAACAACAGGAACTAATAAAAAACACACAAGAGGATTTCTTCAAACAGAACTATTAATTAGACTCATTTCAGGTAATAAGGTACATATCTCAGGGTTGTTTTTTTTTTCATAGTTATGACCTTTGATCCCAAGCTAGGTTCATAGCATATCTCGCTTTTCTACTTGAAAGATATCATAAAGCTTTTTGGGTCATTTAAAAATCACAGTGATGGGGACATGGGGGGTTAGTGTACACACATGTGAGTCTGGCTTCATTCCCATTTTGATTAACTTGTTCTTTTATTTTAAATAAAACCCAGAAAAATCAGCAATAAATAAACAGAAAATTAATCCGGGAATATCTTTGGCATCCCAGTATCTGATTCTCTGGGAAAGCAGGAGACACAGTTTCAGCCCATTGCTCCAAACAGGGTCAATCCAAAAGATTTGAAGCAACCTCATCTCTTTACCCATGTGAGTACTTGGCTATAGAGCAGCTTCCTTTGTTGGAGCACAGGTAAAAAGGAGCTGGAGAAAGCACAGCTCTGAAGATGTGGGGTCATACAGGCGAGAGAGCCGATGACTGCGTTTGATTTGAGAGCCCAAATCCCTTTGACAACACTGATCCTGTCTGCACAAGTGTGTTTCTCTTTTTCCCGTCTCCTCTGTGGTCTACTGGCTGATGCTACAGCAGCATTACTGAGCTAACCTTTCAGCAGCTGCAGGAGAGATAGCTGCTTCTGGTGGCCACTGCTAAACACTTAGCCAGACTGAGCCATGACTCCTGAGGAGCTGAAGCAGCACCTCAGTGGAGAGGTTCCTCCTGTTTCTTTTATCTCTATCAGTTTGCTGTCTGTCTCCCTATGGAATTCATTATGTTGGTTATCAATATAGGTGAATAAACATACAATTTTACTGTTCTCTATTTAACCTTAGCAGAAGCTGACAATCTTCTTTAAAATTAGACAAGTGTCTTGCAGAAGGTTAATTTTGAAATGTCATTGGAATAGAGAAAGATTCTGTATGACTGAATGCTTCTTATGCAGAAAGCTTCACAGGAAATTGTAAAGGCAACAAACAAAACAGGGTGGAAGAAATTGAATTGGTAAGTACAAAAGCTGATGGTTTGCCCTCTCTTCATACACTAATGGAAAAAAAATAGTTTTAATACTTTGTCCAAAATGATTGACTATAATTTACAACATAAATATATATAAGCACAATTTCATCCTGGGAGTAGCTATGAAGATGGAATTTATGCTTTTAAAAATTTGACAGGATGTGCCCATCACTTGTGTATTGGTACTTGGCTTGAAAGCACTACAACAGTGCCTCCTTTATTGTCTCAACTCAGAATTGTTTCTGTATTTTTGTGCATGTTGCCCAGTGCAAAATAAATGATCCTGTAATAGGCATTATGACTCTCCCTTTGAAAGGATGTCTTCTGCTTAATAGTCTGGATATTTTGGTATTTTTTATGGTATTTAGCCCAGATTTTCTACACGCAGTTTCATTTGAATGTCTAGGATAACTCAGGTGGACTAACATTTGCACTAGTCTTAGAAATTCTATCATTTTAGAATCCCCAAAATCAACATTCAGTAGATAAGAATAGAGGAAGAGAAAGGAAAATATTTGTGATTATCAGTTATCTGCAGTCTCAGAGAATTACTGATAACAGACTCCTTTGAAACACTGCTGAGAAGAAGAAGTAGTTTTTTTGGGGGTTTTTTTTGCTGTGTTTTGGCTGCAACCCTCTGGATCTGCAAATATGATCTGAGGTTGCAAAATCTACTTAATGCCTTTACAGAAAAGCATGGGGCATAAGGCAGGAAATAAAATGTAATACTGTAGGGATTAAAAGATCTAAGGATGAGAATACATTTACTTTCACAACAGTATTAATATTCTGGAGCATAGTGAGAGATCTATGCACTTAGAATAAAATCCTGATTTAAGGAAAAGCAATAGCATACTTTAAGGTAGGTTATTGAAACCTCTTTTTCCTTAAGATTAGCCCTTTTAATCTGTACGCTTTTTGTTCAGTGGTGCTAGGATTTTCAGACATGAAGTCAAGAGGCTGGAAGTGTCTTGTCATGCTTTCAGGCCTCAATAAATAAATGTGAAAATGTAAGTGTAATTCTACTTAAAATGGTGACAAATTTATTTAAAGTGCTTAAATATTTTTCTCAGTAGTCTTAGTGGTAGAAATAATATGAAAATTTGTCTATATAAAAGTGGCTTATGAACTATATATGTTACATAACAGAATTTTTTAGTTTGCATTCCCTTCTTGGGTAATAAGTCATGTTCAGGATAGGCAAGCCATATCTTATATTTATGATTCTATGTACATGCCTGAAAAATGTACTTTAAGTTGGAATGTGATCCCATTCTAGTTTGAATTTTTCCACGACAGTCATTTTTTTTCCTTGGTGTTTCACAGTAATATTACACTTGTTCATTTCATGCCAGCTGCTCATGATAGGAGCAAGCAGTTAAGTTCAGATCCTCTTGGGGATATTTCTGGAAGAATTGAACTGTGGCTTTCGCCTTCAACTATGATGCAATTTCTATTCCGAGAAAATTATAATTCCCCTACCCACTTCTACGCGTGCTCACCAGTACTCAGTATTCAGTCACAGAAGAACTTAAATAGAAAAGGAGAAGGGAAAAATCCAAATACATACCTAAGCCACTAATCTTAAGTATATTTGCAACTTTGTGAAGCAGTTAGATGGTAGTGGAATGGGGCCTGGCTCTGCCTTACAGGAAAGCACCATTCCAAAGCAGTTAGCATGCAATTTTCCTCACGTAGCTCTGACAGGAAAAATCAGACCAAATTTCCTGTACTCTCAACATTGGAAGTCTTGGGACCAACTTTAAGTAAGGACTGACAGTCAACTTTAGGTGTTTGGTCACTCAGACAAGTGGAAAAATGCTCAAACACTCTTTCTAAATTTCCCGGTTGAAGCGCTGTGTCTTCCAATGCCTCATGTCAAGACATTTTATAGCACATTGTCTAACAGAATGTGACTGATGCTATGCCTCAGAAACAGAAATAACTGACAGTGCCTAATCTAATTTATGAAAACATGACCTTCAGAAGATGTACTTTGAGATATATGACATGTAATATTTTCATATACCCTTTCCTTTAATTTCTGTTGACCTGACTGCAGACTTTTTTTAGGGGCTTCTTCCTCATAACAATGTATTTGGTGTCATTCATTTTCAGAAATATCTTTTCATTTCCACAGTCTTTGAACCAGGATTTTAATATTTTTCCGTGTTGCAATAATGTGAACAATTTATCTTGAATATTTCAGAAATTTGGAAGTGGAATTCTTAATTTTTTCTTTGGAACTATAAAAGTTTAGATGTGATAAATTAGGCTTATATAATCATTAAGATATGTGTACTCTGCATACAGTTTTCTTTCATTCATACTTGTAAGTTGTTATATCTTTAAAGAGTTCTTTAAAAATTTCAATGAGTGTGGTAAATCAATTCATAAGCTGTAAAAGCTTTCTAATGATTTGGATTCAAAGGGAAACTAAATGAAAAGAGTCTTGGTTAATATGATTGATTCAACTGTATTATGCTTATCTATTATCCTCTCAATATTTTGTAATCTCGAAAACAAACTATGTGTTGTCACTTGACATAAAATTATCAATAGGTATGTTATTCATAAAATGAGATAATAAGTACATAGATACTTCATTCATTCTGTGCCCTTTAGTTTAGTCTTTGATAGAAGCTGATGAGTGCAACTATTGGTCTCAAGTTATTTATTCATGATTTTATAATTATGAATAATATAATTTAAAATTATAGAAAAATTTTCCATTAAATAATGGCAAAAGATATTAATTTATATTTTGGACTTTAGTATAAGTTTTTAATCTGAACATCAGATAAGAAGAAACTGAGCTTTCTATGGTGACAGCATGTTATTTTGACAGTCTCACTGGAATAACACTTTCAAGAACTAAGAGGACTGTAGTGGCTTTGTTGAACTTCCTGTAAAAGAATTATTTTCTGCATTGCTATAATCTGCTATTGTACATTATCTAGAACTAAGCCTTATGAAACATCACCCTGAAGGTCAAAAATAATTCTGTTATGAATTTAAAACAAGTGTTTGAAGGCAGGAAAAAAAGGTTCGCAAACATACAGCTCTGTCCCAGGCAAATCCCATGGGGGTTCTCAACTGCTGACTCCTTATCTTAACATGTAACATAATAACCAATTACTGTCAATGTGACCAGACCCATCAGACTCCTGTTGCATTAACCTTATGATCTGGTTCAAGAGAAATGTAATCAATCCATTTCTAAATTAATTACTAATTTTAAAGTTATCATTAAATAATATGATTCCAAAATTGGCATAAATCATGTGGTTAAGTATCGAATTAGGTTTCAAGAAAGGCAAAAAGAGTAGCAAGTCCTATTCAAAGGATTTCATTATATTCATTTGCTCAGAGCACTGAGAGGTCATAATTTTAACCTTGTATGGGTTCAAACCATATGAAAATTATTCATGTCACCGAAGGCCAGTAGAAATTCCTTTAATTCCATGGCATATTAATGACCAACAACTAATGGGCCCCTTAAGTGTTCCATTTATTGTCTTAAATATGAAAATGTTTTAGAGATTAGAAGGGAAATTGTTTGAATTAATTAACTGAACCAATGCTCAAGGGAACTGGTACAAGATTTTCAGACAAAGGCTGAGAATTTACAATAATGACATTTCTTTCATGGTTATAAAATATAGTACCAGAGGGACTTTGAGGCACTCTTAACATTTTAGCTGATGTCTGTTGAGGGTTTGAGATTCCTCTGAAAGCATCAATTATGGCATGAAAGGCATCACATTAAAATAGCCGTGAGGCCCACAAATTTCACCATTGAAATGGGATCGGATAACTGACACAATGAGAATTCAGAATGTAAATGGAAAATATTAAAGTAATAGTATCATTTATAAGAAAATTTTTTTTTCTGGAATGGTAATGTACAAAAGACAAGAAAAGGCTTCAAAAGGAAAGCTACAGAGTTTTGTTCTTAAGTTACCCTTGAATGAATGCATTCCCCCAAAAGTAATGGGGAAACAGCACTAATCTGAGTCATGAATAGCAGAGACATCCACCATCCAAGCTTGTTACAGGTCTATGTGAACTTACAGATTGCCGTCTGCTATCTCTTGGTTGTTCATGGATCAGAGATCACCAAATGTCCTGATTCTGTGACATGAACAAGCAAAAATTTCCATGAACTTAATTTCAATATTGGCTAGCCTTCATGGAGTGGTCTTTCAATTGATATTACCAAAGGATAAGGGCTTCAGTACCCACATAATCACACATGTAGTAGCAGGATACTTTTAAAAATGGAGTTTGCTGTGATAGTTTAGAAAAAAAAGAAAAAGAAACTTGAAGACTGTACAAAAGGCTCTCTTCTGCTATTCATACATTCTCTTTTACTCTTTTACATTCATTTTACTTTTTTTATATCCCACACAGGAATTTCTTATGCTCTCATTTTGATGCATCCCACTATAAACAAGCACATTCCCTCTTCTAAGACAGCACTGGCCAATGCAGCTTGCAGTGTCTCACTTGTATTTATTGACACTACCTCCTGAAGCTGGACCATGCTTGGTTTGTACCACTCTCAGGTCTGCTGAAAGTCCAGTCTCTTCTGAATTTAAAGGAAAGACAGCTAAAACCCACAAAGAAACTTTAAAATAAATTTATCTTCTCTGTGGTAACAGAGCAGCTGAGAAAGCATGTGACAACAGCATACAATTTCTACTGCAGAGTTCAATGCATAGCAAATGGATTTTTCAGGACTAGGTTTCTCATGACTAGTATAACCCAGGGAGCTATGTAGTTTAGTCTAATTTATGCTGAAAAATGAATAATACTAGGCAAGTAATAAAAATAAATGGAAATACCTCATCACTGTAAATACCATAAGTTCTCCAATATGATATGGAAACAGAGAATTTGGTCATACCATATAGTATCTAATTTAAGAGAAAAGGCATTCTATCAGACATCTGCTCCTATTATCCCACAGATTTTAAGTTTTCATATATTTTTCTTCTCTGTGTTTCAGAAAACTGAAATATAAATTATTCAGTTTAATGTTGCTTGCGTATTCAAAGCCATTGACTGTGAATGCATATGATTATGATAGCTGTTTGCACTCACAGAGTAAATGGTAAAGAATACAGCTGATCACGTTTGCACAGTGTTTTGCCATCATGAGTTTAAATTGGGAATATATTTTGATCAGATTATTAAATTTATTTGCAAGATATAGTTTGATATAGCAAAACAGTTGCAAGAGAGAGGAAGAGAGAATTCAGAACTAAGTGGAAGAGAGCATCATCTGTAACAATTAACCTTTTCATAGTAAATAGTTGAGTCAACCAGAAAAGCAGTTAAAGAAATAATTTTAAAGAAATAAATATTATTATTACACTAATGTATCAATATGAACATTAAACATTTATACACATTAAATATATAAATGCAATTTTGTGCATTAACAATTTCATTATTCTCTTACATCAGTCTTTATGAAAAATTGCTGATAAATATCCGTAGCAATGAAGGATACACATTCTTATCTAGTGGGTACATTAGCCTAAATAAAATATTGAGAAAGGAGCTCTTTTTACCCCATGAACTTTTTATTTTCATCAAGATTGCTTTGGTCTCATTTTTCAGTCCCATGATCCTTGAAACTGTGAATATCTATGCAGAAAATCTTGAAATTCCCTATGATTATCACTAAAGTATTACCCCTGAAATTCAGCATCCATTTGATTTCACAATATCTTTTTGCTTACTTGATTAAAACATATTTATACAAGACGCAGGTTTGATATGAAAAATAAATTATTTGCTTTTGGAATACTCTTTGGGAAAAGATTTTTCAGACTTAGTTTTTTATCTAATTTTAGTTTTCTCTAAACTTCTTTTTTTACTGTTAGATAGGAAAGTGAGATTTCAAAATTCTTTTAGAGGATAAAAATATTGATCATTTCACTTCAGCCACAGTGAACCTTTAGAATTTTATTCAAATTGCATTGAAAGAACGGTAAACATTCAACAGACTATAGTAAAAAGTATCCTCAGCTGAATGTATCTCAGGTTTCTTTGCTTTCACTAACAGGAAGTAGTGTTTTCAAAACTGGGGAGACCCCACTGTAATCAAACCTTAACCGATTTTTAAGACTGTGGTGGGTCGACCTTGGCTGGATGCCAGGTGTCCACCAGGCCATTCTATCACTTCCCTCAGCAGGATGCAGGGTGGGGTGATAGAAAATAAGATGGAAATAACCCCTTGCAGATCTAGATAAAGACAGCTTACAAAAGCAAAAGTGAAGGTCATGTGAATGCAAGCAAAGAGAAAAAAGTCAGAAGATTTATTCTATGCTTCCCATCAGGAAGCGATGTCCGGCCGCTTGCTGAGAAGCTGGACTGTACCACAAGTGCTTACTCCAGAAGGTAAATGCTGTAAATAATGAATGCACCACCTTTCCTCTTACCTTTTATATCTGAGCATGGTATGGAGGCTCCTTTTGGTCGGTTTGGGTCAGTTATCCTGGTTACATTCCCTGCCAGGGTTTTGGGAACCCCACTCCTAGTGGTGATGGGGGAACACTGGAGAGACAGGGCTGACACAGTGCCGGAGCTGCCCAGCTGCAGCCAGAGCACTGCCGTGTTATCAGCACTTTTCAGCCACCCATGCAAAAATCTCTGAGGGCAGCTGTGGGGAAAACTCTCTGTACAAGGCAGACCCAACACAAAGAGCAGCTTAAAAATCATTGTGTCTGAGTATGAAAAAACTATAAGTAAGGTAACTTTAACTTATTCTGAAATAAGACCATCTGCCCTACTCTGTCTCCTTTAAGAGTTAAACATTGTTCTCATGTTACACCAGCATGAATGTGGAAAGTCACAGGTAAATACAGCAGGGTTTGTTTTTTGTACACACAAGGTAGGGCATAACAGGTTTTCATATAGACTGTACATTTCATATATACTGTACATTTGTTAAAATATGAAAAAACAGTTTTCAAATTTCTCATTTTTAATCTGTCTTCAAGACTCTTGTAACTGTGCAGTATCACAGTACCTCAGTTTAGACTGAAAAGACGTTTTGGCTGTTGGTAGGGTTGATTGCATGCATTTAAATTTCCAAGATACTGCTGTAATGCCTGGAAGCAAGCTATTAATGCAGTGACTCATGTTTTGATCTAGTTATGTTCATCCAGTTTTGGCATATGTGACATGCATAGTACTTTAGTACTGAGAGAGAGAAAAAAATAAATTAAAAATTCTGTGACTCTGAGATCTCATTACATGAAGCATACACACACCCTATATAGGAAATCTAAGACCTAGAAATAAATGTAAAAGAGATGACAATTAAAACCCCACAAAATCCCATGAAAACGAAAACCAACCAATGAACCAAAAGAAAACTCAAACCCCCAAACCTAAATGACTGTACATCTCTTATTTGGCCACTGGAGTTGAGTTTAAGTCATCTGCACCAAACTTCAACAGACAGAGATTCACAACTGAGAGTTAAACCTGTGAACTGTTGTCCAAGGACCTGTGCATCAGTTTGATGCCAACCTACTAAAATGTACTTTAAAAGAAGTGATGAAATATTTGATCATATGTCTAAGAGAAGCTTTCATATCTTTCAAGGTTTCTAATATTAATTGCCCTTGAATTATTCCTATGTCGTCTTCATCCACTACCTGTACAGAATGAATGAATCCATTTAAGCATCAATCTCTCAATGAAATATTTTGGACACAGCAATTGTTTTTATTTTTCCCAAATGAAGCAGAACTTAAGCTTCATGAACCAAAAAACAGTTTCTGTCAGCAAATTTCCATATGTGTTTGTGTACGTACAGATGGACATATATGTAGTCATTCAAAATGCCACATACTTTCTTCAGTTTCTATATGTTTTGATATATGTAAACTATTTCCAACCAGGGGAGACTGATCTGGGGAAAAAAAAATAGAAACCTTCGTATTGCTGATACTTTTGCATGAGGTAATATTACCTATTTCAGGAACTCAAGATTTGAAGGCTCTGGAACCACATTTGTGTAAGACCTAAAGTACCATTGAAATGCACCAAAAAAATGTTTATAGTGGAAGCAACAACAAAAACAAAAATTTACAGATGTTCCTCTTCACAGCATTACTTGCAGACTTGAGAGGTAAAAGATAAATCATGTTGTTCTACTCAACTTGAAACCTAAAGTGAAAGTATTATTAAAACATTTTGTACAGCCACTTTCAGTGTAAAAACCACAGTTTTATCCAAATGCTAATCCACAAGAGATGTGAAAATACTGTGCCTTGGTCTTGAAGGTGCTAACTATTTATTCTGGATTTACCTACTCTAAAATATTCAAATAAATTAGCTTGACAGTAATTCATGCAGGGATCTTCTGTAGTTTAGTAGTTAAGCCATTAAAGTACTTCACAGGAAATTAAACATATTTCAGAATCCATATTTTAATTTTTTATATGTAAATCAGTAAATACTGAGAAACTGCTCAATATTTCATATATTGGTTTTCTTTTGTAATAAGTTAGATTGCATACTGCTTATCACCCTTGAAGTAAAGATGTATTTAAAATTATGGGAATACCTTTTCTCCATTTAATATGCATATTTAAAAAAAATGTAATGAACAGAAGACCATGTCAAATACAATTTTTAGTGTGTATTTCATGTAGATTTTCAATGCTCTTCTTTCCTTAGAAATCATCTATTAAGCTTTATGAGTTGCAGCAGAAATTGCACAGATCCATTTTGAGACTTGTTAGCCTGTTTTTTAATCCTGTATATTTCCAATAGACAGGAATAGTGCTAGGTTTTTAGGCTAATCAAATTACATCCTGGCAAATTTACAGAAGATAAAGGATCAAGTTATTATTTAAAATGCTTTGTAGTGCTACTTTCAGGAAACAGTTTTAGTCCCTGTTACAGCAGTGAAGTTAAAATGATCCTTGCTGGAATGCGGCTTTGAATGTCACCTAAAAGCTGAAAACTGCTGTTAGGGTTTCACCTTCAGTTAATTTTTCATTTAAAGTGCAGCACTCACGCAAGTCTACATATCTTAGTAGATGTCATTTGCTGGAAAGAAAAAATAAGGAAATCAGACATCACTAATACTTGAAGATGGAATCTAATGGAAATCGAACCATTCCATAAAATCCATTTGGTGCTTATTTATAGAGTTGGCTGTGGGGTTATTGACACTTAGGAAAATAGGGTTTTCTCACTGCCGTCAAATGGAAATTGAATGAGTATTTGCCACTCCAACCACATATCTCTAGTTGCAACTGTATTTTGAACATGCTAGATAAGGACTCATAATTTATAGTAACACCTTATGTCTCCTAAAAGTCTGGTTGGTACTTGGGAAAAAGCAGGCTTGGTGTTTGTTTTCTCATTTGCCTGATTTGTGCTCGATGGGTATGAAAATCTGCCAAGTGTGACTTGCTTGCCAGGACCTTGGGCATTCATTACTCACCAAGCAGAAGCTGGAATTTGTTTTGTGAATTAATAAACAGCTGACCAGCTGGCTAGTAGTCAAAAAACCCCCCACTGTCCTACCACTTGGAAAAAATAACTCTCATTCTCTTAAATCAGGATTTTTTTATTCTCTATTAATTGTGTGGATTTCAAGATTCTTCAATTAATGGAAAATGTATGAGATTAGTACATACAAATAGTGAAATCCTGGTTCAACCCATGTGATAACATCTCTGTCACTGACTTAAGTGGACTTGTGATGTTCCATGCAATTTTATAGGAAATATTTCCAACTGCTCTGGCTCAGAACAATCCTGTCTGGCTGCTGGAGCCCAGCCTACTGCTCTGTGAACTGGGGATTTTTGACCAGGGTAAGGGATGTGGATGCCACATTCTTGTTTGTAGGTCCAACCAGCAACAAAAATGAGCATGAATCTCAGAGGCACACACATGGTCACATGTGTACTTACACATGTACACACATGTACTTACAGCTTTGAGAAGAGGTAAGGAAGCAGTATTTTTTATGTATAGGTAGGAACTGAAGCACTGAAAGATTTTGGTACTTGTCCTGCATATTTCATACCTACAGGACCTTCAGCAGCTGTCAAGGCATAGAAGATTTAGTCTGCTTGCTCCAGCAAAAAACCTTAGATGTTCAATAAGATGGTAAAGGAACCTAAATATACCATACATCCCTCCTCTCACAAGACTGTCTTGATTACATATTTGCACTTGCCACCTTTAGTGCACCACTAGTCCTCACCATTTTTTCCATCTTACAAAATATTGTCATTATTCTTGTTGTCCATCAGATATTAGGCTACTTAGTAAGTTACAACTGTATGTCCCAGCGTGATCTCCAAAACAAGTATCACTTAGGAATAATATTGGGGTTTTAACATCATTTTGTTCTGCTACTGCTAGAGCTTTGCAATCATTAATACATGAAATACATCTTTAACTACCTTTTCATCCTGAGAAGTCAGAGCTTGATGATATCACTTTAATAACCAATGATCCCTTTATTTCAGCCTCTTTCTTTCAAATTCCTTTTTCTAGGCAAAAAAAAAAAAAAAGAGTGGAAATTTTCTTGCTAGGTTTCAAACGAATCAAACCTACTTCCATGTTATTAATATAGGTCATTATGTCTGACCTGTTTAGAGTTATCTTTGATAATGCTTTTATATTTGACATCTGTGGTACTGCCTACTCCTGCATCCTGCTTTGTCCTATTGTAAATCTTCTTCTGGACTCTAGTTAGGGTTTTGTGCTCAGCATTAAAATGACTAAGCTCACTCAGAATCCTTTTCTCTGTAAATAAATAGCATTTGGCTTTTGTTTGTTTTTTGTTTTTTTTTTTTTTTCCTTGACAGTGCTTAAATGTCAAGGATTCATGACCAATGTGTTACCCTTCCACAGCAGATTCTTACATTTTAGAATTACAGCTTCAATTCAGAGTTAGAGAGCTTCCTTGCTGTGGCAAGTTGGATGATTCAGGATGTCCAATGGAAAATTATAGTCATTCATCAACTAGGGCTAGGGAGTCACCTTATGCTATAAAACATTCAGTTTATGGATGATTTTAAAGTACAGCAGACAGAAATACTCCTATTGTACTCCTAAAGGACTTTTTGGTTCACAGGAAAGAAAAACAGGGGTACTGGGTTTTTTTTCCTTCTTTCTACCCTCTCCTCCTCTTTTTCTCAATTATTCTTTTATTTTTTCCTTTTTCCTTTTCTTTTTTTTTTCCCTTTTGAAATCTCAGTCTTCCAGGGAACTTTAAACAAGAATGGGTTGAGCATATTTCAGATTATATTCTGTGCTTACTGAGTGCCTGCTTTAATTTCTGAGGAATTTGACAGTTATGTTGCATATAGGCTTCCAAATGTGCAGGAAGAATGGGAGCTGCGCTCTCTCTATTGATTGCTTTGGACAGAGATGGAAGAGACAGTTGACTTTAGGCTTTGTCCTAACGAAAGGATGAAAAACATTGGAAATGGGTTTTTTTGACAAAACTGCTTGGTTCACTGCAGGACAATAGGAGAGATTTTATATCAATTGCAATAAAACATATTGTTCAACAGTCATCTTATACAATGTGAGATGATTGTTGTTACCTTTACTAACTCTTCATGTGTTTGATTTATCTCTTTGTATCTATGGGGAAGATCACACAGAAAAGTGGAAAAGCAGACTTTCAAGAATTGAGTCTATGAAGCAGTTACTTTTAGGTTTTGTCAGTCTGTTAGCCACTATTTTCATGATTCTGCTAAAGGATTGTGTGGTTTTTGAAAAAGTGTTTCAAGCAACTGGAATTCTCTTTGGTAGCAGTTTGTGTAGAAAATTAAGGCTTCATGCATTGCAGGGAGCAGGACCTCATGTAGTTAGCCAGCTGTGAAAGTAGAATTCTCAAACTGAAGCAAAGTGGCAGAAATGGACTTGCATCAGTTAAGATATCTACAGGGGGCTTCCACCTAGATCCCTACATTGCTGCTTGCACATAATTGACTACACCTTCTTTAGTGGCATAATTTTGAGCTAGAACACATGTCCACAGCGGGGACATGTAAGGATTAAAGGGATTAATTTCTTGTTTTCTTGATTTGATTCCCTTTTTTGTTTAAACAGCATATGCTAACCTTTAGGCTTGCAGGAGTGGAACAAATTGTCAAAGATTATTTTGTTCTACATTGCATGAATTAAATAACTAAATGACAGAGGAAGGGAGGAAGTGTATCTGACACTAGATTTCAATGGACATGACCCTGTTTTGGAAGAAGAGCCTTCTGGATTTAATGTCATCCTCACTGAGCACTTCTGTAGTGATGTAGGAAGAAACATTCCCTCAATCCACATCCTCTGGTCAGAGAGTTTTAAAATACAGTACTGAAAGCATTCAAAGAGAGGGAAACTGTGGTACTGAATCCCTGAGGGATAAAGATTTTAATGAAAGGAAAAAGAAAAATAAATTCTGCCTTCATAAGGCAAAAGAGTTAAAACAGAAAAAGGAAATTGCTAGGAACTTTCTCCCAATAGCTGGGAGAAAATTATCCTAAATAACTCCTCAGAGATTAAAAATAACTTCCAATTTACTTCTTCTATGTGCCTATGGTAAAGGTTACTGAACGAGTTATGTTAGGTGTATCTGGAATTCTGGAAAGAATATTTTAATTTTTTTTCTATTTTATTTTAATGTATTTTATTTTTCTGGATAGAGCTGTACAACCTCAAAGCTATGTCATCATACTCATTAGGTAAATGTACCACAGAGATGTTCTGATTATACTCTAACTGAGCTTAAGAATTAAGGAAATTCAGATTTAAAATATACATGTGAGAAATCCCAATATTGTCATATGGAAAAGAGCACTACTAAGGCACTGCACATGAGACACCAGAGACTTCAAGAGTCATGTTATTATGATTGGTTCCTAGAAAATTTTGAAAATTTGGGCTTTGACTTTCCTACATCCATGCTTACCCCATTACATGAAAAAGTGTGAGTTTTATCCAGTAAAAATCCAGTTTTTTGCTACCATTTGTGTTATTTCACTTTAAACGCAAAAACTGTGTAAGATGTCTCTGCTTATGTATTTGAAAAAAGACTTTTCCCTTCTCTCTTATCTTCCCCTCCCCCCTCACCCCCCTGTGGAACTATGTAAAGGAAAAAGATAACTATTTTAATTTCTTATTCATAGTGGTTTTTTATCCCAGGTTTCATTTGCAGCTTTGGTCAAATAACTATTCGTTGCTGGTGTCACATAAAATTCCTTAAAGGAGAACCAGAACAAAACCTCCAAAACTGCCTTAAAATTTCCAGAGGGGACTAAAAATATAAATTGCATCTGAAAATTCTCTTAGACACATATTAAACTCACTACTGTTACTTTGTAATTATAAGCTGTACATGTTTCTTTAGATAGAAAGAAAATGTCCCATTTTCATTTGCAACTCTGAAATAAAACCACTCAATATATGTTTAAAGTTATTTTTTCTCCCAAATTATATTTGGATGTTTATGTTGTGTTGAAATTAACTTCCTAGAAACCTGTCTTGGTTTGGAAAGACAAGTGTCTGCTAAGGATGGTAGGAGCTTCCCTTGAAATGGAGAATGTAAACCCCCTCCCTCCAAATTATTATAGTTTGGAAATTAAGGGGCTTTCAGGCAAAGATATGGGAATAGGAATAACAGTTCTTTATGAGGAAAACTAAAATAAAAATGAAGTAGTACAAGAAAAAAAAGAGAAACAAAAAAAGAGAAAACACTGACAGTCAGAATACAACCTGACACCCTGTTGGTCAGGGTGTTGGTAACAATTCAGTTAAATCCTCCAGGAGTTACAGATGTGGTTCTGTTGGAGCAGAGATGACCCTGTAGAAGGGTATAGTTTCTCTCTGAAGGTCCAGTGGTGGTGAGATGGGTCAGGTCTTCCTCTGGGATATCCAGCCTGCCTTTGTGTTCTGAATGTCAGATTTTGTCCAGGTAGGAATGCTTGGCTCCTCCCACTGGGTGGAGCATTTCACAATGGGATGATGTAATTTTATCAGTCATGTGGTGAGACTCAATGGCCCACTAACAGCAGATATCTCCCTGGAGGGAGCATGGGTTGTGGATGAGACAAGAACTGGTTTTAACAGATGGTAATAGAATACATACTTTTGCTTCCACCTTGTATAGCAACCTAAGAGAAAACCAAATCTTATAACTGATGTACATATGTCTTATTTTTTTTTTTTTTTGTTAACGATAAGTAGTAAGGTAATATCTTCAGTTTTAATCAGGCATTGTTTATCCACATGTTTTATGCTACAAATTTCTTTATAGGAAAAGAGAGCATGCCTGATATATATTTAAGGAATGGAAATAATTTATTGTTCATATAATGGAAATCTTTAGAATCTAATCGTTAGTTCAGACTGAAGTGTTACTGAATAAAGAAACACTAAGAACCTACTTCAAATTGTTATACATGATAAATGTATAAAATTAAAACTAAATAGTTTCTGTATCCTTTCCTGATGAGCTCACCCTTCTCTGGGCTATGAGGTTGAAGGTTTGAGTCACTGGAATCCAGAGTCTTTCATCAGCAGGAGTAATGTGGTGCTCTTGTTGACGGTTCCTTCCTGACTCTAGGATTCACTAGGGGTCATTTTTGTATGTTTGTCTGCAAACTTTCACACATTACTCTTTCTTGTTTAATCTGAGGCTCCAGGTTAAACACAGATTTGCCATGAGCAGAAACTTCCAGTATGGCATCAATCTTGAATTCTGCTTGTAACTCCTAAAAGCAGTTCTGTGTAGTTCCAGGTCTGTATTTCTTTAAGTGACCAAGGCTGAGTTGTTTATAATTCTTTGGCCTCTGGTGCCAGGCTGTGCCCATCTCTTACCATCCTGCACTTCTCAGTGCTTCACCCTGTGTCTCCGCTTCATTCTCCTCATATCCAGGTCTGAATTTCTCTACTCTAGAATACCATGTGAGAGTCAAAAAATACCTCACAATACATGAAATAACTGCTTGCTACTGCTATGTGCATAAAAATTATATTATGATTCTAAAATTCTACAACACAAAGATAAACAAAAGTAAAACAAATGAGCCATAGATACCTGCTCATTCAAAGAAACTGCAGTTACAGGTAAACCAAATAAAACAAAGTTGCAGGCAGAGAAAATCCGGCAAATCACAGTCCTGGAACTGTGTAAATTAAGTACAAAGCTCATGGCCAGTTAATAGCTTTGACAATACTTTATTACAGGCTATGTTCTTACAAAATGAATGGTACACCAGTTTTTTTCATGCAGATCAACAACTGTCTTACTCTATGTATAGATCATTAGAGTACAAAGTGAATAAAATTAGCACTTGTAATAGAATTACAGAGATACTGTAAAAAACCAAAATATTTTTTTCCCACCTAACATTTGCAAACTGTAGAATCATGTTTGAATCTTACAGATGAGCCCAACCCAGATTTTATATGTTAATCAAAAGGATAGGAATGTGATCCTAGTGAATAAATTAATCCTAAATAATAATGATATAGCACCACCATTCAGTATAACAGACTTAACATCCTTGTTCAAAGAGTATTAACCAAATTATGTTTAGTTAAACCAGGTCTGGTAAGTAAGCAGATTATGAAACAGTATTCTTTCTATAATTTCTAGTGTAAAAAGCAAAAAACCTCTGTAGGTTAAAGGCATCTTTTAATGACAATTTTGAAAGTGTAAGGATAAATGGGAGAAAATGTGAGCCATCCCTGATGTAATAATGTGTAGTGGTAATATGTAAATAATTCTTTTTTTTTTGGGTTATCTGACAAATCAACAAGAACAGACAAGCAACTTTCTTTCTCAGCATTCTCTCTAATTTGATGTGCTCAGAAGACCTAGTCTACAAGATATGACTTGCTCTAGTGCACAGAAGAAAGTATGCAGGAGAAAGACCACCTAACAGCAAAACTTTTTTAAATCTAAGAAAACTGAAGGTGAGTTTCGTTTGTACTGATGATTCATACTTAACCTTCGTGGTTTGCTTGCTTGCCATATGCCAGCATCACTAACCCAGGGGTGCCAAAAATTACCATTGATCAATAGTTTGAAATTGCAGCACTTGAACTTTCACCTTTAATTCTGCTGCTGTAGTATGTGTTCAAACATCAGCCTTTGAGAATTATTCATTCTGGCTGCAGATAAGCATTGCATAGACATCTGCAGAATGTTAAACATACATTTCTTTCTACCATGGAATAACAAAGCCAGTTTCAGTATAGAAATGTGGTGGAGCTCATGTATTCTCAGTTTAAGCAGGCAGTCTGGGGACATTTGTATCTCTGTGTGGTCAATTTAAATTTTCCTTCAAATCTTATATTACAAATCTTTTTTTTGAAATAAGCATAGTTATGTGTATGGGAGGTGGAGTGGGTGTGATTTGATCCAGAGACTTTTGAAAAACACACAAAAATTTATGGTGACCCCAGTGGGCTCTGGAAAGAAGTCACCAGACCATATTTTCAAAGAGTCTTTAAATCTTCAAAGACTCCAGACTTATCTCTGCAGTTCTGAACTGTAGTGCTGAGCTTTTGCAAAGTCCTGCCTAATGTGTGAATAAGATCAGTGAGTAACAAAGGAGTTTGCACGGCTAAGGCAGAATCCAACTTTTTCAGTAAAAAAAAAAGATAATTCTCAAAACAAACCCCCATGTAAGCTTATTATTGTTATAAGATGCACTGGTTGAAACATCAGGTGCACAGTATAATAAAAGTTATTATTTTCATCTTTTAAAGGATGTGGAAGAGGGAAAAAAAGTCTCAGTAAATAAAAGCAAATTTAGTCATAGAAACATTGATTCCTCAACTTAATTTTTTCCTGTTTAGTGCAGGTATTCAGTGTGAGTGAGATCCACTTTAGTTGTCTAAGATTTTGCATGTGATCAAGCTATTTAATTTTTTTTTGCTTCTGTCATTCAAAAAAGTGAGGCACCTCTAGCTGTTAATTTATCCCCACCCTATTTAAGACCCCTACACAGGACCCCTTCTCTGTGTTTAACTTCTACTTACTTTGCAAATTGCTCAGATAACAATATTAGACTGAACACATATGCGTTGCTTGAAGTAAATAAAATGAAGAGCCAATTTTAATGGCACTCCACCTTCAATACACATAGCTGTAGTAATTTCAGGAGTTCTGTAACATTCAAGCACAAACTAACTGCACGTTTTCATTGCTAGAGAGGTACTAATAACCCTAGACTTTTTATTTTAAGAAAGTGGTTGCTTATTAAAAGAAAAGTAGAAAAATAATTAAGTTCTTTGCTTTCCTATGGAGTTTAGTCTTCATATATTACCTCTCGTCCAATACCAAGACATTCTCTGTGTGATAGGCAGGCTTATTAGGGAAAGTAATGCCATAGATACATAAAGAAAATTTAGAGAAAATTGTCAGATCAAAAGTAGTGTTCTGCAATTCAAACTTTTTGTTGTTGTTGTTGTTCACTGATGCAGTGTAACATGCAAAAGGCCAGAGGAGACAGAGCAAAATAGCAAATATTAGCCAGAACAAGAACTCAGGGAAAAGTCATTAGCCGTGCCAATCACAGGAGTTATTACTCTGATTCTGTCTAGCCTGCAGCTTCACAGTGCTATCTGCTAATAGATGTTGCCTGGTGTCTGAAGTACCAGTGCCTGGAAAGTTCCTATTTCAAAGAAAACAGAATCTCTCTAGCAAGACTAGATATACCAGCCTTTATCATCATCACTGCTACTACTGCCAGGCCAAAAGAAAAGGCAAGGCAAATAATTATGATCATTTGAAGCTTACCACACACCTTTCAGTGTTTATGGGTCACTGACTGGGACTTTCAAAGACTTTTATTTCGCATAGCAGTCATAACTAGATAAAACAAATTTTCTGAACTTAAAGACAGAGTGTACTCCATGATTGTAAAAAACAAAGTGAAGAAAGATGGCAGATTATTTTATGTATAAGAAAATACATATTATTTGTTGCTATATTTTAGTCATTATGTCCCACAAAGTAGGAAATGTCATAGATCTGCATTCTGGAAATTTACTCTATACTTGGAATTTGGTAACTTTCTTACATTTCCCTATATTTCTTTTCTCCATTCATATACTTTTCCCTCCTCTAAATAATATGCATTAAACATCAAATACAAAAATTTTCAGCTTGAATTTTCTTTGTCAATTTATGTAAAACAATGCTGCTATTTGCAAATCAGGTAGAGACTATTTGAACTGACACAATATTTTGAAGTATGCCTGCCACCACTTTTTATATTTATTAAAAAATAGTGTTTCACAGCCGTACCTTAATGACTGTTTTCATAATGTCTGTTTGTCATATTTAGAGTCTCAGCTCCCAGATATAAGCAGTTTCCTAGTCTGATCGGTTTGTAATTCAGTTTAACTAGTTAGGCTAGCATTCGGTAGAGAACTTGGCATACCATATCTACAATAACCTTCTGAAAAGGACAGGCAGCCTTGAACCTGATATTTTTTAAAAAACAACATACAAATACATTCCCCTTTAGAGAGTTTTCTTTTTCTTCTTGAATATTATATTTATGTTGTTCTTTATTTTCCCCAGCTGTTTGTTTTCTTTGAGTGTTCTTTTAAACTGTGGATTTTGTTTTCATTTCTCCACCATATGTTTTGTTTTTTCTTTTTTTTGTGCCTATACACTTCTTCATGCTTCTTCTTTCTGAAACCCTTTCACCTCTATCACCCCCTGAGACTGGCTGGAAAGTAAAAAGCAGTTTATTGACAGTACACGTGATACCTTTTGACTTCCTTAAGAGCCTCTTGTTTCTTAGGTTTCAGTCTAGCTTTTATGGTGGAAAGCCATCCTAAGGTTCACTTGGATTCTCCATTCTTCATTTTTATGTTTGCAATAGTTACTGTACAAGTTGGGTGAATAAGGAATTGCAGCTCAAGATTTGTGGAAGCAGTGACCAGCCACTAATATTAGTGTCTGAATGAGTTTACACATGCACACAACCCTACACACACAGAGAACATACCCCACACCCCTGCTGTTTTTTGAATACTGTTTAAGATAAAATCAATTAGCAATACTTGGCATGCCTATCTTCCCAGGTCCCATTTTATTTTTAATCGCTCACATTTAACTTAATATCTGTAGGGCTCTACCAGCTCTAAGATGTGGATGTCATAATAATGAAAAATAATTATAACAATTTAAAAAAATTGGTTTTATTTCAGTAAGACTTTTTAACTAGATATATTCCATTTCAGTGTTGCTCCTTCCCAGATTACATTTCAAATATTTGTTATTTGTTAGATAATGCGTATCATTCCACATGCTGGAGAACAGGACACGCAGGTTGGAGGACCAAAACCATCCCAAAGCAAATTACTTGCGTCATTTTTCTGCGAGTGTTGCTCAGGGTACTCTTTACTATGAGGCTTTTTTTTTTTTTGTTTGTTTGTTTGTTTTTCAGTTTGGCTGGCTTGTTCATTTGTTTGGGACTATTTTCCCTAGAAAGTTTACTAGGGATTCCTAAAGGCCATTTAACTAATTAGCGAAAAATAAAACAAGCCAGCCTTCACATATGGCAACTCTGTCTTCATTCTGACATGTATTTTGCCATGTTTTGCTTTATTTTCTTATAATTTAAATATCTTTCACAGCTTTTCTGGCTAATATTTTTCTCTTTGCCGATGCAGAGAAATATTTGCTGTTGCACCTGACTTCTCCAGTCTCCAGGTCCCTCTCACAGGAGTGATGCCAGCTCTTCTTTCCAGGCCTCTTTACAAAGAGAGGCAAAAGGCAGTGCTGAAACACTGCCTAGAGAACTTTTCTGACAGAGAGAAGCACCAGCTCTTGCATTTCTCCACTGTTTTTTTTTAAAGTTACCTCTGCTGGAGAGCTATCAAAAGGAGTAATGAATCTCTCAGAGTCTGTCTGGTGTAAGGAGGAAGTGCAAACAAAGGGGTCACTTATGCACATTTTATCTAACCTGGTGGTAATACCCTTTCTGACTCAATCAAATCCAGAACTCACACAAAATCACTCTATAAAGAATATGATTTGAGGAGAAATTTTGAGATAGTCTATTAAGATATTTTATAATCATCCCAAATCATGTGCATGTTCATTATTTTAAGAGGAAAAAGAAAAAATCTTGGGAAAATATGTTGCAATTACTCGCAACTGGCAATTTAGATGTCACTAATCTATGCATTCATTTGGCTGTAGTGCAAGATCTTGACATTTTTATATTAAAAATCAGCACTTTGGCAGGTGAATTTAATGTATCTATTTTCAGCTGCTTCCTTTCCTAAAACACTTAGTAGTAGGATATTACAGCAACATTCCTGCAAGTCTCTAAAGGGATGATGTTGTCAGTGTGTGTAAGTTTACATTCCTTTTGAGAAATGAGAAAGAAATTGCTAAAATTTTTAACCATGTCTGAAGATATAGCTTCATTTTTTTTTTTTTTTTTGTTTCTATAATTTGTTATTCTGGTTTTTTTTCCTTCACAAGTTTATTGTGATTTTTTAGTGATTTTTTTTTTTTCACTAATGGAGTTGCTAACGATATTAGATGTTGTAGATGCAGATTTAAGTCCATTCAGCGTGCTTCAAATTCATACACTTTGTCCTATTTCTATCAAAGTGTGGTTATGCATATGAGCGGCTAATCTGTCCATGTTTCTCTTCATGATAGCCTCCAGGAAACTTCCTTTACTGGAATGAAAACATTTCAAACAGTGAGAGATTGGAAGCTTGTGACCCATATGGCATTCCTATGGAGTCAAAAGCCTGAATACACTTACCAGCTGATGTGACAAGCCTGTAGCAAAAATGTTCACAGTCAGAAAGAAACTGTTTCCATGCTTGCTGTTGCTTTGTGCTGAAAATCTTCCTGATTAAAGTGTTCCTAGATGCTGAAAAGAGTGGTTTGATTCTGCTAACTGCAGGCATGCACATACTTTTTTCCCCTGCTGCTATAAAGAAAACACCTTCTTTATTTTTCTGCTTATTTTTTAGAGTGAGATTTTCTACACTTTCAACTTTTGTCTTACTGTCTCCCCAGAAATGAAACAGTAAACAACAAGTACAGTACTCTGAGGTATGTTTTAGGGCTTACAGTAGTGAATATATGTGTAGACATGCTGCCACTGACTGGTATGTCCAGGAGTTCCCAGTACAAAGTCCCTAGTGTTACAATTCATTTGTTCATATATAGCCACTTCACCTTATACAGTGTAAATCTAGTATATTGCTCAGCATTTATCTGTTTTGGCAATTTCTTAAACAATTTGATGGCTTATGTCCCAGTCTGTCAGGAAACCCATTTTCATAAAATGTATCCATCCCCTCTACTGTTTAAGTTGTCATATTTTCCTATGAACTCTATGCGCCCTCATTCAGATTTTTCAGCAGCTGTGGTTAGATGTGAATGTAGTTGCACTCTGTGATGGCATAAAATGCAGTCATTTCTCTGTTGCAAATCTTAAAATTGTTGATTCCATAGCAACTAGGAAAAAGGTCGTGACAAAAATTCCAGGGCTGCAAATTTACTTAAAAACAACTTGAAGAAATATAATCACTGAAACCCAAGCAGTTATCTTCCCTTGGGATTTTCTGAATGTATGTTCCAGTAGTGATGGTACTCAGTTAATTACCTAATTTAATAAAAAGAGTGCCACAAATCTATAAGCAGAACAACCCTTCACAGTTATTGTAAAATGAGTGCCAGGGAGTGCCTTGACATGCACACAAGTTACTCTTGCTGCTAGTTGTGGCCAGCTCCATACACTTCATTTAATAAGCTATTCCAGAAAACCACTGAAGCTTCATTGACTCAGGAATGTCCCTGTTAAGTTTCAATGGAATGTAGTAAAAATATCATTAGGTAGTCTACAGTAGTTCATTTGTGGAATCTTTTAATATGGAAGTAATGTCAGTTAGGGATCAAATACCATGGCTTTCTCCTCCCTCTGTTTTCTTCTCAAACTTCTTCCTCACATTTTTTCTATCATGACCTTCTCAATAAGTATAAATGTGGAATAAATATTTAGTGACAGTTTTCACAGTAATCTCCATTATGGGAGAATAAATTCCTTCTGCTTTGTGAGTGAATGTTTTCATAAGCATTAAAAGGGAGTTTTGATGTCCAGGTTAGAAAGAAAATGCATGGAAAGCATAAAAAGTTTGATTCTCCTAATTCAGTGGTTCTAATACTTCAATCCCAAGACAGAAATGGGTGCTTCTTCAGGGATAAGTGAACTTAAATGATTTAGGAACCTCACATTTGTGGAATACCAGAAAGGATGTTTTTCTTGAATTGGAAGGTGATTCAATGGGTATTAATAAAATCTGCCCATGGCAAGCCAATATTTATTTATTTATATTAATATAAAAGCTCTCTACTTCAAGTTGGTTATCTTCATTAAGAAATATTTGGTATTTGTCACTTCAGATTTGGTTTATCTACTTTTCTATAATCTGAGAAAAAAATTTGATTACTTCACATTCTTGCATGGATGAAAATTCAAGTTTTATGTAAAAGGATGGAAGCACTCTAAAAGATGCAGACTTTCTTTCTGGGTTGTGCCATATGTTTGCACAATATGCTGGATTTGGAATTGAGAAAGTCAGAATGTCTAAGTGATAATGTAAAGAGCACTTAGATTTTTCTCTTTGTTTTGTCAATTTCTAAAAAATAATGAACAAAGAAATCAAAGAGACTGCAGCAATTCAGAAACATGCTCAAGAGTGAGGTTTTTCTTAAACTTGTGTGTAGAAGATGCAGTAGTTATGTTGTCATTCCTTGTAAACATGAAATTTATGTACAAGGATGCTCAAGCATAGTGGAGACAATGTGTGTTCCTTGGAATGTCCTGAAATGACATACAGAAATAGTCAGAAAGGTGAACATGTGAAGTGGAATCAGGTAAACTATTACCTTGGCAAGTTAAGAGAATATTGCAAGAGTATTATAAAATGGAAACAGGACCAGCTCTTAATTCTTCTTTCCTATATAGTAAAGAAGAAGTGGAAACAAGAAGATAGTCTTTTCCATGTGGTTCCTCATAGGGGTGAATGATACTGTATACTGGATGCAAAACAATACCTGTTATACATGGAGATTACGTTGATTTTTTGGATGCTCAGAAAATTTATATGAAATATAGTAGCATAACATAAGCTTTTTCTCCATTTTAGGACACATCTGTACATTTCTAAAGCTCTGAATGCTGCTAACAAGTTCTTGAAAACACAAACTGTCACTGGTCTCAGACTGAAAACGTTATGAATTCTCAGCAGCTTGGAACCTAAATGTGTGGAATGTGTGCCTTGGTTATGGTTTGTTTTGGTGTTCTTTGCTTGTAGGTTTGTTTTTTGTTTGTGAGAGATTTTTTTCTGGTTTGTTGGGTTTTATTAGTGGTTTGGGGGTTTTGTTTCTGGGTTGTGTTGTTTTTTGTTTGTTTGTTGTGGTTTGTTTGCTTTTTTTTGTTTTCCCCTGGCATTTTGAACTGCTAGAATTCTGTCTGGCTTATAAAACCACTGTTTCCAAAAGTGCTTGCAAGGAAAAATATATTAGAATCTGTCCCTCAGAGACCTAATACATATTTGTTCACAGAAAGCCTGAGAAGTCTTTGGAGATGTTATAAAGAAACAAGCAGGACATATTCCACTACTAAGTACAATCTTGCCTACATATTTGTTGTAGCTCTAATAGCTCAGAAAAACTTGTGAAACAGATAAAATTTAAGAATATAATGTACAAGATCTAGTAGCTGTGAACAAATAGGTTCAAAGAAAAAAGAAATAACCTACCCCTAAACCAAAAACCTGGAGACCAAAAATGCATCAATCGAATATGATAGAGAAGGATGACTAATATTCTGTTGTCACTATAAAGCTGCCATGAAAAAGCAAAATGTAGTGTGAGGAGCTACCAGGCAAATATTGGTGAAATTTTCAATGGTTTTGCAGGAAGGAGTGATAAAAGCTCACCTGAACTCTGCCTTATGTGACAGGTAGTAAATGTTGAAAAACTGAGAAAATCAACCTTCAGAAATTGTACAGAGTTAATTTTAGAAGACCATTTCAAAGTGCTGTGGCAAAAGGGACTGAAAACTCATATGATGCAGCAATTGGAAAATGAGCCTAAATGTAATTGTTCTCTACTAACATTGGTTGGAGATAGAGTTCAACACTGTAAAACAATACTGCTGTAAAAAATATAAGCCTGAAATAAATTAATTTAGCATGTAAATAAACTTATGAGTATTAATCTTCACAGGGTTTTAGGAGTTTGACAAGTTTTTAAATAACACTTGTTTATTGTATAAAAGATTTCATTTAGAACTTTGTCATGCAAATAGAAGGGATAGTATCTGATGATCTGCAATTAGAGCTTATAATTGTGAAATTTTTACTTACTTTTTTAAGCTCCTTAAATATTCCCAAAAATGTCAGTATCCACTATTAAAATACATAGTTTACCAAATGCTCATACTGGTACAATTTTTTAAGCATACATTCTAGTCTATATAAGACACATTCAAATTAAATTCTGATAAGAGTTCTCTTCAATTTTATTTCTGTTCCAGTTGTAATTCTTTTACCTGGACCCTTCTCTGGTGTCTCTTTGATGTTCCTTCAGAGCTCATACAGCTCTCCCTGTGTCACTCAGAATGCGTATGCTCGTGGGGGCAGATCTGACACCTGCATAGGTAGTAAACCTTGCACAGAGGTTTAGCTAGCTTTTAAAAAGTTTGGTAAAATCCTGGTAAAGAATCATTCCTCAGTTCTTCTGCTCTATTCAAGTTAATTTTAAAACCAATAGTCAGGGACTACAAAATTCTTCTCAAAGAGGGTAGATGTTTTCTCATGCCCTTTTTTACTTAATGTAAAAGAAGTAGGAAAACAAGAAAGTAGCTTGTTTAACATCACACAGAAGATTCATAGGAAAGTTGTGAATAATTACCAGGAACACCAGTCCGGCACTCAAGCCTTCAGACTGCACTGTCTTTAACAGTTTGAGTTCATACATTATTTATACTTACTTACAAAATGACAGTATTCTACAATACTGAAGAATTAAACTAGGCAACTTCCTACATTTTGCAAAGATCAATTAGAAGCAAGCATTGTGCCAGAGCTGGGAGATTTTTTTCCTACCTGAAGCACTAAATCAAGAATTTCTTATAGAGTTATTCTGGTGCGCAAAAGGACAGACTAGGCTTCAAGATGCACCCTAAAACTCAAAATTGCAGCATCTAAATTACATTACATTGATTCTTCTTTTCGTCAGTGGTACAAAAAATTTTGCAGCTTAATGTTTCAGTAATATCAAAGAATAATGTTACAAATAGTATAAGTAATATAAAATCATCAATAAATCTTGTGAGAAAATAAAAAATTATATTAATGTAATAAGAAGGACTTGAGGTACATTCTTGTGCTTACATGACATTTCAGTGTCCTTTGAAGTGCATATCAAAGATGCCTTGAGAAAATATGCACTGAATGACTACTCAAGAGTTCTTTAAATACATCAGAGGACAAAAAATTCCATTTGTTTGTTTGTTTGTTTGTTTATTACACTTTAGGAGTAGTAATACAAGACGTAATGCAAGTAATCCAAGAAGAATTATTCTGGGTTTCAAATGAACTATTTGGCCTAATAAAAAGTCTGGGGCATTTTGTTTTTCTGAAGAAGGGAAGAAAAACATTGCTTACATTTAGAATGGAAACAAATTAAAAATTGGTGCTTCTTAAACAATAAAAATCTAATTATTTTCTAAACTTGCATTTCAGTATATTATTCACTTTTTCATTGGAAGATAATATATTTTAAACCATTTAGAAGAAAGAGAGAAACATTTAAATATATTAAGTGAAAAATTTACCAAGGAATTTTTGCCAGAGCTGCTTACAGGCCTCAAAATTAAAGAGAGATTTTGAACCATTAGTAAGCTTAGAGAAATCATTAAGTGGCTAGATTAATTTTTGTCTACGTTACCTTTTCATAAAAACAACAACAAAACGAAATTGATCTTAACAGGAACTGAACACTAAAAATATTAACACAGTTCACTGTTTTCTGAGTGAAGAAGAAACATCACTGGTTCTCCCGCTACCATTTTTTTTTTTTTTTTTTTTTTTTTACTTCATGATCACAGTGTTTAAAAGGATAGTCTTTTATATTGTAGGAGAAGGCAATGGTTTATAGCTTACTTTTAATACTATGAAGATTAATCTATTACTCATTCTTTCGATAGTATTTGACAAGAAGCTTCTTACACTTAAATCTTATCATGTGGTGACAGATAATTCTGCTTGTTTGTGCAATTTCCTGCTTTGCAGAGGCTTCACTATGAAGGATCTCATTATTAGTCACCAGCATTTTGTATGATTTTGTACGATATAGGCTTAAAGAAAGGGAAAAAACCTCCATCAATAACCAAATCTGTTGATGAACGTTGAAAGGATGAAAGGAAAAATATCTTCTTAACATCACATTGAAACGGTGGCAAACATTATTTCCTGAGGAGACAGGAAATAGCAATTTGTTAGAAGCAGAAATATACCATAAATACAATACTTACTTTCCACATTTCTTGACTTGTTCTCAGATCAAAACAGTGGAGATAGTACACATCACATATTAGGTACATTATAAGCACCATAAAGTAGCACATCTGAAAATACTACTATTTTTGTGGAAAATATTTGTGGATCCATGAGGCAAAGCAGTTAATTATTGTTGGTGTATGTAATTCTAAGGTATGCAGATGTGTTTGGATTTGTGGAATTCTTTGTTTAGAGCCAAGAGTCACAAAATGTCTTTGCAGGGAATCTACACAAAATCCAGAAGGCCTGTTGTCATTTCTTCCATGGACCTCAGCCTTGCTTTGATCAGTCATTCAGCAGTGAGAGCAACTTCTGTGCCTGTTCAATTTTTTTCTCATTTTGCTATCAATGTCTACACAGAGACTGGCTGCAATCATACTTCTTTCTCTTCCGCTTTACCAAGCAAATTAAGCGTTTGTGCACTTTCTGTCTGTTTAGATGTAAAGAATACTACAATCTGGGAAAAATGGCTTACTTGCCTTCTCTTTTGGCATGAGGTAATAAAGGAAAGGCTTTATGTGGAGAAAACTAGTACAATTATTCTGTACTGCTTTTGCTTTATATGAAAACTTATTTGATGTTTAATTTTATTTTGCTAAGGATGGCTACATAACATTGTTATATTTTAAAAGGAAAAATTAATACTGAAAATGTTTCATTCATGTTTTGGACATAACTTGGTAGATAATCAATTTATTTTACTCACAAGAATTTAAATTTCTTTAGTGTGAATGTCACTTTTCTAGTATATGAAGATTTTTCTTCATAAATGCAACATTTATGTGAAATATTAGAAAAAGTCCATTCTCTCAATGCATCTACAAGGAAGAGTTTGTTGTTGTCATTCAACCATTCAACTATTCAACCATTCTCTGTGACTTTGGAGTGGCATAGCTGAGAGAGGTTTTCATTTTTGCATATAGAAAGCTTGAGAAAGTACAGCTCAAAGGGACATCAAAGGACATAGGTTTGCATGGAGCTAGCCAGCATTTGGGTGGGGAGACCAGTCAGCCTGCACAATCCCCAGAAAGGTTGCAGGGTTCCAAGAAATCTAGTGAAACAACTTGTCCAATTTAATGTATAGGTAAATTTCCTGTTTGAAGAACAAAAGTTAATAATTCCTTGCTTCTCTGTTGCAGAGTCTGCTAGCTGATTTCTGGTTTTTTCTCTTTTTTTTTAATGACTCTACAGTTTGTAGCAGAATAAATACAGAAATACCTGCACATTTTACATTAAATGACACCTAAGATATAGTCTATCATGTATTGCAAGCTGCTTCAAGATGCACACAATGCATGCAAGGATATCTTAGTCACTAAAAATGAATATAAGAGCCTTGCCATTATAATGATACACATCCCTAAAGAAAAATTTTTCTGATAAACCAGATTTGACACTGATTTGACACTGACTGAACATAGACCAAACACTGGTTTGCAAAACATTGCAATATTATGAACTGTCATAATGTAATGGTGAATTGCACCTGCTATTAGACTTTGGTTATAGAAAAAGCAAAAAGGTATAGATCTACATAATTTCATGTGAACACATCTATATGAAAAGAATATTGAATAATTTTCATTATTCTCATAGAAGATTTCTTAGTTATTGAAATAATAGCATTCCTTTGTCATGTCTAGATGCTTACTACGAAAATGAAAGAATTTTATGGCTCCCATAAATTGGTTTGAAAAATCTCTACTGCTATACTCAATGATAGGTATGAGGTTGTGTGAAATACTGCTACTAGGACCTTTTCCATTTTTCAGATATGGAGCATTAATTGGAATTTAAGACACAGTACCATGATTCCCTGTTCAAGCTTAGACAAATTTCTTTAGTGGTTGCAAGGGAATTAGTTTGATGACATACACTAGACTAACTTGTTAATCTGCTGGCAAATACTTGAGAAGATTTTTTGGGTTTATAAAAAGTAGCATATCATGGCTTGTTAGCACATCTGACCTAAAATCTGAAGGACATCACACTCTTTAGCAGCTTGAATAAGCTTTCTGAAGGGTGAATAAAAGTGTAAGATCTTTCAGAAAACAACTTCTACTGAGATTTAGCACCCATGGTCATCTACTAGTCGTAGACTTGTACAAGCTTCACTCTTTCTGCCATAGTGCAACAACTATGTATGGAAATATGCTGATTATAATTTTATTGTATATTCTGATACTACCTTCAAGGGATAAAAGCCCTCTAAAAAGAAGCAGGTGGAATGAAGAACACAAGAAGGCTAGATCACAAATTTATAAAACAATCTCCTCTACTAATTTATGTAAGATTCTCTGTAAAATGTGTACCCTGTCAGGTAGAAAGACCACTGCTCAGCCACTCAGCCACTGCTCTGATGTCTTTTTAAATTTTAAATATTTTCTGCTCTCTGGATTATAAAGGCTCTCTTGTGGTAAAACCAGATTATCATCTCCTAATATGTCCATAAGATAGTGTTGGCAAGCATATGAAAAAATGGATATGAAGAACAAAACACAACTATGTGCCTGTTGCGTCTCTAAAAATATCAGACCAAAAAGACCTGAGTGAGTACCAAAGGATATCCAGTAATTGTTTCTATCACTAAATTATTTCACAATCATCTTCAGTACATCCATGACCACCCTGTAACACCTCTTTGCTCCTGCCTTCTAGTTATAGGGTTCATAAGGCATGTCTATGAGGTAAGCCTAAAGCCCTAGAGGTGTGAAGATAGTGTCTAAAATCAGGATGTAATTTATGGCTCCAAGATTGAGAGGTAAATATTTATTTCAATGGATTAAATGGATAAACTGTTAGTTGCAGGTTTGCTTTGAGTTAAGATCTTAAGACAGGTAGCTCCTTTGGAAATACATCTACAAACTGCTGAGGTGCTTTAAGATACTGAAATATATTGAATTCTTTCTTGACCAACACTGAAAGATTTAAAGTTTTAATTTTTTAAATATATTTTTATATTCAGATCTATCCACAGTCAATGCAAATCAAGATAATAATTATAGGTATTGCATGAAGATTTCCTTCTCTTTTTTCCTTGTTTTTTCTTCTCTTCCATTTGTGCTTTATTCCTGTTAACCAAAAAAACCTTTTCGAATCCCACACCAGGAATATCTACGCAGACAGAACTTGGGAAACGTGTAAAATTCATAAAATTTGCCTAGAACAGTATTCTAATCATTGCATTTGAAAAAAATTGTGTCTAACAAAAGAGCTGCTGCCAGACATGGAAAGCTAATGATGACCTTATTTCCAGATAACAATGGTAATGACAGCTAATGACCTTCTTGGGAATAAAAGGTATGTATTGATTTTTCAGACAATATATTTCACATAACCACTTCTGATTATCAGATGACAGTGGACAACTTGTGTAATGACATTTTATGCATCATTCCAATCTCACAAAGCATAAGGTGTCTGTTATTTTTGGAAACCAATGAATGCCATCAGATATTCACAAAGTGGGTCACAAGTTAATTAATAGTCTCAAGAAGTGGCAAATTTAATTAACGCTAAGGACTTTTTTCCCCTGTAAATACAGTTATGTGAATGGAGTTCTGTAGTTAGTGAGATGAATGTAAAAAATGCATGTATAGCCCAAGAGTAAAGCAAAGAATCATTGCACACCTTGCTAAACAGTGGCCTATTAAATTATTTTCAAATGGAGATATAATTAGGAGGCATACTATATTGAAAATTAGACTTAATTATCAATGTTTTAAAATGCAATTTTCATGAATGGGTTCAGCAGTAACTTGAGCCATAAAGCGGAATGTAATCTGCTTTCCAGATATTCACAGACAAGAGAAAAAAATTAATTACCCTGCATTCCATGCTGCGTCATAGGGTTGAATTATCTTAGGTGTAAGTGGGTTTGGGGACTTTCCTTTTGCCTAAAAGCAAAAGAGGATTTTTTTGTACTCTTACTAGAAGGATCACGAGAGATTTAAGTGGGATTTGTATAGCAATTCTCCATTGTCTTAATGGTGCAATTGTTTTAGCAGTGAAATGTATGGAAGGGTTATTTTAATACTCCTCATAAATAAAGATGCAAACGTCATATTTTAGGATTTGAAACTGTGGGGTTTTCTACTTGAGACTGACCCTTCTCAAATGGATATTATTTACCTTGCATAGTGTTCTTGCCCATAAATCATGATTGAATGCACAGTCAGATGGAAAGCAAAATCTTTTGTCTAGTACAGTGTATGTTGTCTTTTTCTTCTGTATTTTAACCACTGATACACATAATCAAGGTAGCATATGGAAGCCATGCATTAAATGATTTAATCTAAAATTTAATGCAGCACAGCATTTCTTGTCAAAGACACCACAGGGAACCTCTTTAGCATAACACAGCAAAAGGGATAACAATGCTAATGAGAGTAGAGGAGTGGGAAGAATTAAAAGGAATGGCTTTATTTTTCTACAAGTCAAAATTTGGCAGAAAGATATGGGAGACTAACAAATAAGTCTGCATTATTGAGAAGCTGTAAGCAGCAGACAGGAATGGACAATAGTAGGTCAGAAGCCAGATCAACCATGAATTATCATCATACTATCCATAACATAGGGATCCTTGATCTCATGTTTCTAGAAGTCCTGATGTTGAATTTATGGTTATTTCTTTAGATTTAGTCCAGAAAATCAACAGATAGATACTACAACCAGAAATGTTAGATCCCAGTTGTGGTCATCAAAATGAAAATGGCAATGAGTTCTTGAGGATTCAAAATCTGAAAGGGATTCTGGAGGAGAGATACAGGATACCATTCAAATAAGATGGGTACTTATTAAGATCGTGTACTTAATTCAAATAAATTAATAAAGGATAAAGGATAAAGACTTGATCTATTTTTATGATAAAAATGAAATACATCAAATGAACATATATATATATAGTTTACATTTACATATGTTTATACGTATACAGTTTTAGATCCCTAACCATGGGGATTAAAATGTCTCAATTTAGCAATGAAAATGGATAAAACAACACTACTAGTACAGCTTCTTAAATACCTTTACTTGCTTGGCTGCATGCAAAATACGTACAAATGAATAGTTATATCAGACAAAATTAAGCTGCAGTAACTTGCTCATAAGTTTAAGCCCTGGAATTTGCAAGTGATTCCAAGGGTGAAGGGTTGTGTCAGTACATTGAGTGACATGGGTTAAAAGGGGAACTGCAGAAAAAGGGTGGCAGCCTAATGGCAATGTCAGGTCATGAGATTGAATGAAAAAGGGGCATTTTGTTGGAAATAAAGCTTGTGTGAAATCCTGTGTCTTGGTAGGAAGAATTGATTCACAATTAAAGAAGAGTTAGAAGCTGAATTTGAGTTGTAAAAGTCTTGTAAATTGATTGTGTTGATCTGGACAAAACATAACTACAAGTGTCTATCTCTTGCTCACGTAAAAGAATATTTCTGAAGCAAAATGTGACAAAGATTCCGTTGGGTTCTAGAAGAAAGGAATGTGCTGTTAGATGATCAACAAATTGTACTCAAAACTTGAGAGAAATGGCTACAGATCTTATCATAACAATATTTTCATTATGTCTGGGGGAAAAAAGAGATTCAAAAGGCACTCAAATATTGCCATTATGTCTGCTGGTAAAAACCTCATATCTTGTATCCAGAGGCAGTTCTTTTGGATAACCTTCAAACAGAAGCCCTACAGTTCCCTTGAGATGCCTGAAGGGAATTACAGGCAGGGAACTTTCTTCAGGGTGAAGTGAATTGTTATCAGTCTTGCCACCTTGTCAAAGGCACAGAAAAGACCCTACAGAGTCATGCTGGTTATTATTTCACTGAAACACTTGGAATGAAATTTGTTTCTGAAGTACAAATAAACTTGTGCACGTACAGCTAACCACACTCTTCTACCTGAACCATTAGTTAAACCTGCTTCAGGCAGTGTGTGTTTTCTTCATATTTTGTGGAGGTGTTTCACTCCCTGCTTGTTGATAGTTCTAATAATCCCAAGGCAGAAATGAACATGTGTCTAGAAGGAAAGATAATTATCATAATTATTTACAACCTGTGTGTGTGACCAGCTGATATGTTGCATTTTACAATTTTCCAGATGTTACGGCAGTTCTGCCAGGACTTAGTTTACAAATCCTTCTGCAACATTAGGTCCAATAACATGAAATATATTGTTTTTAAAGCTTCCAAACTGTTTTTTCTGTAGGTTTTTAGTCAGACTGCTACCATAGTTACCTTTTAGAACATGCTGAGAACACTGGAAGGAGTTAGAGGTTAGAATACATTTAATTTAACACAGTCTATATGAGAAAAACCTTATGAATGAGCATAATTTAAAGGCTGTGATAAGGTAGTAAGTCTTTGGGAAAAAATCATTCCTTGTCCTACCACATCCTTGAAAAGACCTTGAAAATGGTTGCAACCATTTTCAAAAATCTGGATTTTTGAAAAAGAACTTTTCTGTTAGTGTTAGTTAGACAATATGTCTTCTCTCTGCCCTTGGAGTCTTTGGAGTCTTTTAGTCCAGGTTGTACTGGAGAATTCTGGTTCACGTGTTCTCAGTTTTCATTGCTTACAGGGAAAGAGCCATCTCTTCCAGGAGGGATCTTTTCCACTTGAACCACATAACCTTCAGAGAAGACACGTTTTCTTTTCCTAACCAGCTGACTATATAAAAAGAACACAATCTACACTCTCTAATAACAAATAAAAGGCTTATTCTATTGACTAGCTATACCAACCAGGAGGCTTAAAAATCCCCTCTTAATTTCATTCACTTTGCTGTGAAACACAAGTATGAGATTTTAATATCTTTCAGAATATGAATACCTTTCTTGGATTTGTTTTCAATGGGTTAACAGAAGTCATTGAAGAAGGAGAGTGACAGACAGACAGGTAGTCAAACTCTTGAAACAGAATCTGGAACAGGGTGATGAAGATTGAATTTTTAAGCTTACCTCATATTTATCTTCTATATCTTAAATATTTCTACTCATATCTATGGTTATTGTCCTACTGCTAATGCTGCAATGCATTTTATTCAGACTTTGCTCTGCTAAAGTCTCTTTGTACTCACTCATGTGTATATTTTTTTTATTATAAAATTACCATATAAGTTTTGCTGTGTTGTGAGGAAAAAAAATACTGATCTGTACATACACATGCATTAGTTTTCTTCATTTGTATCCACCAGTTAGACACATACAGCTACAACACAAATGTCTCAGTTTATATCTGGATCATTCTCTTCCCTTTTTATTGAGAAGACTGCAAACATTCCAAAGGAATAATTACTAGGTCTCCTTTTCTATATGGAACCTGTATGTATTTCTGTTGCATCACTGTATTGTGAATAACCAGTCGAGTTTGCTCACATAAATTATGAATATGACTTTTATCATTCTTTTTAATGCAACTCAAATGGAGATTGCTAGTCCACGGTGTGACGGTCAGTATCATCCATGAAGTTCTTGGTCCCTGAGCATTTTCAGGGCATGGAAACTGTCAGACTCTTACAAAGGCAGTAGAAGCACTGCAATGACACTTAACTATTCCCTTTTATTCAGCTCTACTATACCAAAAAGAGCCAAGCCTTTCTTTCAGGCAGTCTGGTGCAGAATTCCTCTGACCCATCTCTGCAAACAAAATAGATGCTGGTTCTAATGCCTCAGGTCAATTTGTCTGAGGAGGTAGAGAGAAAAAGTAAGCACGGACATAGAGAAAGCTCTTGAGTTACTCTCACTTGACAGGACCTTTGCTGTCTGCTTGCCCATGTCAGGGTCCATGAAAACGTGGGGTTACTAAACAAAAACTAGAGAGATTTAATATACATGAAATAATGACTAAATCCACTTTAAATTTCAGGGCCTCTTTTGTAAAGCTGATGTTTTGTTGCATGAGAATGTCTGATTAATGAGGAAAAGATTTAAAATTCCTTGAAGCATCTACCCAATTCAAATGTTCAGAAATGTTCCTCAGTAGGCTGCTGTTACTGTCTACATTCTCAAATCTTTTAAAGGAGGGTGAAACAGGACAGACAGGTTTGTATTAATGACAAAGACTCAGAAATAAGATTGCAGTTGTGCTTCTGTTTGTAGTGGCATAGACCAAGAACCACTTAATCTTTAGACATAAAAGTCTTCTCCTTGCTAACTCTTAGATAATCCTTCAACCAGTTGTCATCAGCAGAATAATTTCAAATGGATAACGGCTTATCTAAACCCACCATCACTAGTGACTTCCTTATCTGTTCTTATTTGTATTCAAGGTGCTTTTTCCTTTACATGGAGAAGGAGAGAACTGTAAAAACAAATAAACCAAGCAAAAATACCACCCCCTTCCCCCAAAAAACCCAACAAACAACCCTCTGTGAATTACCTTTCCCTGAAACAGGTGATAGAACTGAGCTGCTTTCACAGACTGTTTCAGTCTACAGAGGCCCTATCATCTCTTTCTGTGGGAAGGAGAGTCCTACTCTTGAAGCTGTTCTCATCATCGCTAATTCAATTCTTCTGTGGACTGAAAATGTCATCTATTCTTCCAGGCTTGTAGAAAAGGCTGTAAACAGCAAATCATGCAAGGTCAATCACCCTCTCCCTGGATGTCTATCAGGTGTGAAGGCTGCTAGTTAGAGCTATTCATGCTCTGAGCTGAAACAGAATGGGTTCCCACATGACCATTCTAGGAACTATTACTGTATGAGTGTTTCTAGTGAACTAGCATATGGTAAATTATTTCTGGATCAGAGATGGCTCCTGTCTTTTCTTTCTTCATGCCTGGGAATACTGACATGTCCCTAGGGACTGCAAAAGCACAAATATAACACTTATCTACAGCAGTGTTTCTCCCAAATGTGAAGTTAAGCATTCTCCATAGTGATAAACAAGAGGAAGTCCCTTTTTCTGAATGTTGTTTCTCCAGTTACAAAACTTGCCTTTGCTTTTTGAACTTTTAACTTTGAAGTGATGTCTCAGCCTCATCTTGAAATACATTCCTTGAAAAAGTCACCTTATCTCATTCTTAAATAGGCAGCATGCCAATGGGCAAAACTTTAGATCTTTTGCCTCTACATTTGCCAGTTCTCTCATTTCCCATGATGTGGCTGGTCTCAAAAATTTTTGAGAAAATGTTTTTGCTTTTTCATTTTGTATTTCTCTGCAACCAATATTCTTGTTTTCTTACCTTCTAGGCATGGTGAATGTTTATCATTTGCTTATATGATGGCTTTCAACTTTGTATAAATTGATTTATCGAAGAAAAAAATAACCATGCTAGTTACATACAATTATCTTTTATGCAGTTCTTGTTCTGTTTTTCCCTCAGGATCTACTTCAGGGTTAGGAATTTGATAAGGTTTGTGTAGTGAGAAATGGAAATATGCTGTTTTAGTTCTTAAATTATATGACAGTTACTTGATACTTGGCAGTTTCATGGGGCAGAGACTGTCACATCACACCCCAAACACGCAACATAACTAGATTAAAAACTGTATCCCTATACAAAACCACAGAATATGTGACAGACAAAACATTTCAGTAAATGCAATACTATTTTTTTAATGTAGTTTCTGGGGTTTTGTTATAAAATCCAAGAAGCATACCATGAGGTTAAATTTTGTGGACCTTTCAGGATATTATATGAAGTTCAGCAATGTCTTCAGATTATTCAACCCGAGTGTCTGTGACAAGGACATGCCTGTAAGGATATGTCTTCAGAGTTCATCAACAAGTACAACATGAACCTTGCGTAAGTGCTGATCCTGCAAAGCCAAATATTGGTCTGTGACGTAATTGAGATATTTGGCTATCACCATATGATTTATATTTTCTCCTTTTTGCACTGGTACTTATTTCCTTTTAAGCCAAAATTTAGTATTATATATGTATTTGATTATTTTTTAAAGATCCTGTTGGTGGTTTGGTATTATAAAACATGATATATTTGGTGTTAATAAGAGGTAACGATAACTATAGTCTTCAAGGATCACCATTCCTTAGTTCAATTCTTACCTTTTCAAGAATTATATAATTTTGTATTTCCCAAAGAAATTACAAAGATGTGTTAAAATTGAATTGCTTCATTGTTTTATCTAGCTTTGCTTTGATAAGCTATTACAATAATATAAACGTCTTAATTGTCATTCCTTTGATCAATTTGGTACCAAGAAATGCATCAAGAGATGACAGTACCTGAGATACCCCAGAAGCTTGATTGCCTGTTATAAATTTCCTTACAGTACCATTGCTATAGTAAAGGTTCTGTCAGCAGTTTCATTATAATGCCATTTTTCTAGAGGTGATAACTCAACTGTAAAGGTTGCTATAAGCTTAGCAAGGTCACAGTTCTCAAAGCCAGTTTATCTAAATTATCAGAATATTTGATAAATTAAATAAAGTAATGCAAATTATATAAATATTTATAATTGATATATGAAGAACATATAGTTAGGAATTCAGAACTATCTATTGCTTGTTCATTTTCTAATCTAACCCATTTTCAGATGCCTTTGATAACTGTGATATTATTACATATTTTAATTCCAGAGTAACTCAGAAAAGTTCACTCATTATTCTTGGTAAAACCACTTACTGTCTTCCAAACAAAAAAACCCTTCCAAATGGAAGCTGACAGCTGGTGTTCATACTTGACACAATATTTCATTTAGTTAACCATCATTTTCTGACACTGGCTAAATATATAATCTTTCTGTGTGGTTTAACCTCCCAAGCATATAAACAGAATATTGTAGAGGATAGTGAAGAAATGTTTTAAAAGTTAAATATGAGCATCATTGTTGGTTAGATATCAAATGTCCTGCATCAGATTCTAATGACAATTTTAACAGAATGGGATGATAATTGAAGATTTGTTTAATAAACATCAAAACACAGCTAACAAAAAAGTTTTCAAGGGCTGAACTCAGTTAAACCTGAAGTACTCCCATGAGTCTCTAAAAAGCTTGCAACTGTACCTACTTTTGGAAATTACTTTGATGAATGATGTCTGACACCTGTAAGAATTTAATGTTATCCAGGTGTGTTGTTTTTATTCTTGTTTCATCCCTGAATTGATCTTCAAAGTAATATTTAATTCTAACTTCTGGTCTCTGAGACACCCTGAGTGGATCTTACCCTGTATTTCCAGTATGCTTCTGAAAAGCTAATGCCTTTTTTTAATAATATATTGGTTGAACAGTTGTGGCATTCCCAGAAGCTCCACTTTACAAATTGATTTAATCTGCTTTTGATAGTTTGGGGGTCTCATTACATGCACTTTATGAGTATGGTATAAACTTTGACATCTTATTGACCACGTTAGAAATATTAGCAAATTTGCCTCTAGAGAAAATGCCCAAATTGACGCCCCTCAATTATATGACCGAAGACTACAGGTAAATAATGTAGGAAAACTAACCCTTTTTTTACTTCGGTTTGAAGCATCTACTCCTATAAAATACGCTTTCTACATATCATGCAATGAGCAATCTCATGTCTTATGTAGTAAACCCCCCGCTTGATTCTTAAATCAGTTTAATTACTCCATTTCTCAGAACTGATTTCATGTGGTCATCTCAGTTTCTTATTATTAGGGTCTTACTTGATTTTAATCACTGTTTTTTATTTTAACTATATGTTCTATGACCTGTTTTTTTATGAAGATTTTGATAGTTCTCAAGTTATAGAGTACCTCCACTTCCACACTTACAGTGTTACCTGTCAGAAACTCAGATATCAAGAGCCTATAACAAAGGAGGAAGGTGGACTTGAAGCAACATATGGAGATGATACTGAAGTATCTTAACAGTGATCATACAGATTTTAATCTGAAAGATATTTTTTTGCAATGCATTTAGGTGTATGAATAATTCAGGCTAACAGTTTAGGCAGTTTTGGAATACCACACCATGCATACATGCTTGGTGTGCCCTACCCCCCCTTGTTTAGGACAACTACTGTGGATGATTCTTTGAGCCTGATGACAAGTTCTGAATATTGGGCTTACAGTGTTGAAAGAACTGGGCTTGCAGAAGAAATATGGATCAAGTAAGGCAAATTAATGATAAAGTGAATTAAATAACTGTATTAATTATATAACCTAAGATGACATTTTACATTTAATTATTTTTTTAATACCGCATAATAGATTTGATGAAAATGTTGACAGATTCATGGTGGACTGGCTATCTCTTCACAGGAGCTTGGAATATGAACCTAAGTGCTTTGAATATAGTAGGCTTTCTTTTGGATCAATAAAAATTATTTTCAGTGGTAGGCAGCAGACTCCTGTTGAAAGCCATTGGGTTCAGCTGCCTCTATTTCAGTTTAAACACCAGGTGTCCACCTCACAGAGCATTTTCTGCTCAGAATAAGACAAAGAAAAAGAAAAAAACTTAATCCCAAACTCTTGATTGCCTCCACTCCCAGTTATGTCGTACCTTCCATCAATTTTCATTTACTATTTCAGCCAAAACAGTTCATTATATCATTAAAGGCTTTCACAGATACAACAGCCAAAACATGTACATTTTGAACAATGCTTTGAATGTGTTATATCTTTTATTTTTTTTCTCCAACAGTACCTCTCATTGTGCTAGACAGTGTCATCTACAATATTACCTTTTACTCTTGTCTTTATTGATTATACATCAGAATATACAGCATCCATAATGTAAAAAACCTGAGTCTTTATGAAAAGCTGACAGTATTTCCCAAAGTTATGATCTTTTTAGAATGACCCACTGCATGCACACTTTGGTATTTAGGGGTAGCCATAAAGAATGGCAAAAAGGTATAATGAACCCCTAAAGAATGACTGTGATGTGTGCAACCCTCAGTACCCATACACATATAGATGACTTGATATAGGTACAAAATATTTGCTCCTCTGAATGTTCAAGTTAAATCTTTCTTTGAGATTTTTTTCATTTGGGTTGGATTATTTAGTTTGAACTAATTATCATTATTAAGCTATTTCAAAGCATGTAGGGGAAAACAGATTTTTGCTTAAAATTTACCTTACTCCAAATAACAATTTTTTAAAATTGCATTTAAAGGGAATATTTTTAAATAAAATATTTATCTTCTAGTCTCCATGTCAATTTAACATTAAAAAGGTGTTTATTCTTTCCTTCAAGAAATATTTCATTGGGGAAAATTAATTACAAATATATACATTTTATTAAAGGTACATTTAAACATTAGAGTATTTTATACATAGTATATTAATGGTCTAATAATATAGTAAAGCAAGCATATTTTTATTTTTTTCTACTTTTTTTCTACATTAATGTAATTTCTACTGAGAAACATGACATTTCCATTTGAAAAACTTTCAGACAAAATTAGGAAATAAGGTTGCTTTTATTGGATGTTATATTGTTAACTGTTCAACGAGGAGAATTCTTTTGCCAGTTATGATGAATTTTTCCATCAGGGAGCAATAGTTAAATAGAATGTATATGAAAAATAAGAAGTTCAGCATTACTAAAGTGGGCCTTTGTTTCTATACAATGTAACAATATTACTATTTACAATAGTAACACTGAGCATTAAATGCAGCACAAATATTTTGTATTTTGTTTCTACTTCTTTGTTAGTGTCAAAATAGCTAATATTCAACCCCTTCATTTCTGAATGAGAAGTATGATAATTTAATTAATGTTTAAATTCTAGGAGCTGCTGAAGATCACACATAATCCAATTACTTTTTATTCAATTATTTTAATAGCAAACCACTTTGCTATAATTACACTTAATCCCCTGATTTTTCACCTCAGCTGTTTATCAAGGGTCTGTATGATATCTTAGAGGAAATCATACTGGGGTATAATTATCAGCAATCCCCAATGGAATGAACGCATTAAATAGTACTCAATTATGAGCAACATTGCATTGCTGAATGGGTTAGTTTGGAAGAATGCAATACATAGTTTGAAGTTTCTGAGCCACTTTCCTCAGAGTTTTTGGGGAGAGGAGACAATGCAGTTATTTCTCCCACTGATACTGAACAAAAAATGCTAAGATGGAAGCTAGAACTGATTCAAAGAAAAGAATGACAACCAGGTCCTTCCAAGCACTGTGGAAGTTTATTGAATTAAAAATATTAGAAATTACTTTCAGCAGTGTCACATTCTCATATATGTATGGGAGTTTAGCACAGGCTCCCTAGGGATGTGGTCACAACATCACCCTCACAGAGTTCAGGAAGCATTTCGACAAACACCCTCGAGTACATGGTGTGACTCTAGGAGATGTTCTTGTGCAGGACCAGGGTTGGACTTGATGATTCTTGCAGGTTTCTTTCAACTCAGCATATTCTGTGATATAGCGTAACTAGTATCTGTAATGTTGGAACCTTGACATGCTAAAATTGTAATTTCATTGTTTTCTAGATAAAAGAAGTACATGCATAATTATGTCAGACTCTTGGAATTTGTCAAAGAAATTATTCAAATTCCCTTTTCTCATTGTGTGTTCTTTTTAAACAGAAATAAATGCATCATATGTAGGATGCCCTGTTTGCAGGAATGTCCATCACCTATCAAGGAGTTCAGTATTAAGTGTGACACTAGATTATTAGGGGGCAGCCTATTGCTACATTAAATACTGTCTCCTTCTGCAGTCATACAAACCCAGCATTTCGTCAAACTATGTCATAAAACATAGAGAAGGAAAAAACTGAAGTTCCAAAGTTGAAAATAAGGGCCTATTGTTCAGATCCTCACATTGCTGACAAAAGGTGCCCTATTTTAAAAGGATGTTTATCAAATCTTAAAAAATTGTCATTCACCTTGTGAGAATTAAAGTTTTTTTCGTTTTAGAAGCATTAATTCTTGCCCAGCCATGTAATGTAATGTGCAATAAGAATGCCTAATGATCCCTAAGTAAAAAAATCAAGAAATAAAAAGATGATTTTAAAGCTTATTAGTATGTGTCAAAAAGAAGTTCAGAAAGAAGTCACATAATTTTCTTCTCACTTTGATAGCTGACTTGTGTAGTCCTAAGTTTCACGCCTGGGATGTTTTGATCTTGGAAGGGTTCTTTCCCAGGTGTTCTTCCGGTAAAGAGAAGAACAATGTTTTGTAAATATAAGGATGTTTACATTCTTTCTTATAGGAGGGACCTTCTTCTGATGTCCCTTTGGGATGACCAATTGATTGAAAATTTACCTTTGTGTTACTAATCAAATTGGCCTCTGACATTTTGTATAGAGAAGAGCTCATCCCACAATAAAGACAGAACCCACTGACCACATTCGAAAGGAGCCTGCGTCTCTTCTGTTCGTGTCCATTGCGACAGACTTGCAGTGTTGCAATGCAGCAGGAGGGAACATTTTTGTTTTTCTAAATGTGATACTGTAACATGTACCTATCTTTCGAATGTTTTCATGTCTGTGAAGTAAGGTATGGTGAAGGAAGGAGTGAATTCACTGCTACTTTTAGTTTTGTAACCTTAGATAATCCTTTCAAAGCTGAAATACAGATACCGTGCCTCGCCACCACTGCCAAATTTGCAATTGGTGCGATGAAAAAGTCGAGGGTTACCCATCTGCGTCTAATAGGATAAATGTCAAGATAGGCTCCTTTAGCAGTCAAGACAGTCAAAAGTCATGGGTATCTGGAGCAACATATATTTTCATCATTCTCCACTGACTTCAGTGAGGGTGGAGTGTGAGTTAAAGTTACTCCTAACTTTAGGATTCAACATTACGTATGTCCAGGCTGAATCCAGAGATAAAGGTTATGGTCCATCAGCCAATCTGTCATGTGCTTTAGATCAAAATCTTAGAATTTGCTTTGTTACATGTCCTGCCATGTTGTTTTCAGTCTTTATCTTTTTGATAGATAGTGGAAAGGCAAGATGTTATGGGTTCATTTCACTACTTTTTTTTCAGGGACATAATCTTCCTTCTAAAAGCATGCCTAGAAACAAGTGTGGTTGCCTGAATTTCAAGTTTGATTCAGGAGACATAATGTAAAATTCTGAAGAAAAAATTACTTTTTTTGAATACATACAAAAATTTTTGCAGATCTTTACTGAGAAAATGTAGTTTTAATTTGTCTCACATAAATATCACATTTACTCCAATCTCTGTTCTGGAAAAAATGTTTGGAAAGCTCATAATCTTTAGTCTTTTATTTCTAAGGACATATGGCTACTTCATGAGCACCCTCTTACTACTCCACTTCCCCAAATACATATCTGTATTTAATGTCCATTACCACTCGGTGTACTAGAAATGAAATTATCCTTCATTTGTTACTTATTGTGAAAATATGTCAAACTCTCGCTGTTTTTACTGCTTTCTCCCATTGCTTCTTAATAGGAAATGGAAACCTGAAGAGTTTTCTGTAGTTGAAAATTAAATCAATTTAGGACATCATGCAACATGCAGGGTAAAAGACAAAGCTTTCACAGAATTAAAAAAATGTGGCTGATATAAAGGAAGACAAGCACATGTCACTTCAAATTTCAAACTTCCTAATGAGGTGATATGAGGGTGTGACTGTCAAAGTGGAAATAATATCACCTGCCAGTTTGATGCCATCCATGGCCATATTTTATTGAAGGAAATTTAAGTGTGAAAGAAGTAGATTCAGTATTGATTATGATCAAAAAGCTTCTGGCCAGAGTGGTGTTAGTTGGCTCTGTCACAGCAGCAATTACACAGCACTGGTCCCTGGAGACTTTCACCTACTTGTTAGATGAAATCAATAATACCCAGACAAGTACTGAAATGACATTTTAATGTTTACAAAGAACATTAACACTTCAGGGCTGCCTTTGAAAAAGTTTCTAACAGTGACGGAGAGGGCAAGTGCAGGGTTCTGTATAGCAGGCAAAGACACTTGCCTTCTAACCAAGTTATTAGCTGTCATCGGAGGGGGCTTTGCAAAAACTATATCTAGCTAACTAGGATAATGGATAATTCTTACAGAAACAAACTGTTTGCAAGTGTTTTGAGGGCATGATAATGAACAGATATGAGAAAAGAGAGGAGCTAGATGCAGCTGCACCTTCTCACCCCAAGAGATGGTACAACCCAAGATGATGGGACCAAAATACATAAGGTGGTAGGTGGGAGCAATTAGCTACATTTCTCTCAGTGCTGTCTCTTTTTATTACAAGAAAAAGATACATTTTAACTTCAACTTCTTTTATGCAGAATGAAATTTGGCAGATAGAAATCTGACTAAGGTTGCTTTTAATGCCTTTATTTGAAAACAGCTATAATTTCTGCTGGAGATTCAAAGTCAGAAATCCACCTCCATGCTTTTTCTGAAAATTCTGAAATACCTGAAGTTAGATAATGCTACTGAGGCATTCAGGCAGATCAAACAAGGTACTCACTTTGCATCTTTTGTAGCTTAACTCCAGTAACAGCTAAGCCCCATAGAAGTTCTTGCTCACTTCCCTTCAAATGGTTGTGTTGAGAATTGAAAGAGAAGTGAGAACACTCACGAGTTGAGATAAAAACAGTTATATAGGCAGAGCAAAAAATAAGGACATGTGAGCAAAAAAAGGAATTAATTCACTGCTTTCCATCAGAAGGCCAGTGCTTAACCATCTCCATATGCTTCTAAGAAGAAAATTAACTCTATCCCATCCAAAAGGAGTATATCCCCTTCACTTTCACCATGACTTAGAAAGAAGGCTGCTAATTCCTTGCATTTTGCCTCAGTGTCTCTGTGCTGCAGGAAGAAAGAGATTCATGCAGCCTGGGATCAATTGCCTCTTCAGACAAATGTGATTTAATCTACATTCCTATTTTTTAATGAAAGTTTCTTAAGTACTAGGCTAAAGTCCAAACCCAGCTCTACCTTCTTATTGAACCTAGACCAACAAGGCCTCCCAAATATTATGGCATTCCTGTTGTAAACTGTAGTTTATTTTGATTATTGTAGGTAGAAATATTTCACTACCTATTTCTTCTCTTGAAAAGAAAAAGAAAAAAAGAGAGATAAAATTAAACATGAAAAGAAATGGGATTATCAGAATCTTTTCCATTGCAGTGTTATATTACATATGTAATTTAATTTCTGAACATGAGGAAAATACGAATTCAAGCTATCTTTTTCCATATTTATACATCAGTGTGGATACTAGAGTACATTTTCTGGAGAGGTTATTCTCTTACAATTTTTTTCTTTCTTCAGGTAGAAAAATATTTTGAAAAGCAAAATAAAATGTGTATATTTAATCTGCAGTAATTCAGATCTGTAAGAGTGCTTTTCATGTGTTAGCTCAAAAAATGAAGCTTTACAAAATACAAGCAGAAATTCAAATATCTGGCTTTTAAATGAATCTGATTAGATGGACAAGTGGTATGAGAGATGTCTAATACCTAGCTGAACTATGTGAGGTCTGTCACAGTTCTGCCAGTGCAAACTGAAAAGAGCCATTAATGATCAACCTCATGCAATATTCACTGCTGCTACATCAAATGGGTCTGTTTGTTATCCTAACATAGCCAGTGCCAAGAACACTGCTGCCTTACAGCTCAGTGAACAATGGTAAATCAGGCAACATCTGCCCTCTGGAATTACTGCATCTACCAAAAACCTTTTCAAGCATCAACAGAATCCCAGCTTTCCTAGCTTGTCCTGGAGGTGCTGGGGAACAGAGAACAATGTAATTTCTGCTTGGTTTTTAACAAGGAATTGAGGAGGTAGGGAACAGATTTTTTTCTTTTCTTCTTCACCTTTATAACTCACAAAGAAAGACTGGAAAGAGATCTCTGGAGTTAAAATTTCCAATATTCTTCTTGTTTGATTTTTCCTTCTGGAAGGGTATAATCAACTATAGAGGACTTAACATACTTATGCTTAAGAATTCAGTTTATCTCCTTCATAGAAAAGTGAGTATAAGACTTATAAATAAAGATATGTGAGGATTGCATGGACTTAAACACAGCTGTGTCTTTAGGACCTGGTTTGAGCATGCTCAGTTTCAATGGTAATGTTGGGTACTCCCTTTGGTCTTTGAATGCCATACCTCCACCATCACAGGCTTTATTTTCTGCAATGGAGTTGTATCAGTCAAACTGCTTTTGACAAAACAAAGGTTAAAGAAATCCCCGAGACCAGCAACTCAAAAATTTTGTGTACAGCTAGGAGGAGAAAGTTCTTTTCACTGCATGTTTCAAACTGCATTTTATCTTTGTTTATTTATCACTTTGGAGCAAGAAAATACTTATGAATTAAGTAACAACAAACCCCTTAGACAAGATACTTAACACAGCACTATGCATTCTCTCACAACACATCCCTCTGATGTGCTGTGTAAGCAGGGAAAAACAGAGTTGATATTTCCCTTAAAAAACACTACAAATAAAATGCATCCATCTCCCCCCACTAGTAAGCAATTCTCCTCTTTCGTCATAAATAAAGACTTTAAAAAGTTACTTTAAAAGGCACCCTTTTGACAGTCATTTTTTTGAATGACAGTGTGCCATGCTTAAATAAAATTAGTTTCTATATAATGAATTATAACCTTAAATGTAAAGCAATTCATAAAGATTTTGTTATGAAGTCAATAAGACCATGTATTAAAATACTTATTATAATTCTGGATGTGTATGCCTTTTCATTAGTAAAATAGTTTTTTGTTAGAAAATACTTTTGCAGTTAAAATATTATTTTTAGATTTTCATTAAAAATATATTTTTCCTTTCATGTATTATTTCTTACTTACAAAAATCAGGATTCTATACTTCCCACAGGTTGCAGTATTTTGAATTAATTTTGTATTCTAATAACTGTAGGTGGTTGTGTGCATTAAAAAATTGAATATTAACATAGCAGCCATCAATGAACTAAATCCTCAGATCTATTGCAGTGTGGACCAGGAGCAGAACTACTATTCTCAGATATGTTCATCATCTGTGCTGGCTGTGATCCTGAAAAATATTCAAGTCCATTCTGCCTAGCAAAAGAATGTGTATCACTGCCAGTGTTTTGAGTAATGTCATTAGAATAAATGTTTGGGGGTTGGTTTGTGGGTTTTGGTTGTTTTTGTTTGTTTGTTTGTTTGTTTGTTTGTTTGTTTGTTTTCTGTGGAAGACCTGTGCTTTTGAAAAGAAGCTCCTGATCATTTCTAATTTCCATACTTGTCATTGAGGAGTAGATAAGCTCCTTGCCAATCTAGATATGACGGTCTGGGGCTGCTCAGAATAATTAAATTAAGTTTACAGAAACAATATTTGATTCTAAACAGCTTTTCATTTGAAAATTATTTTGGAGGAGAAGAAGGTGGAATCATACAGAAGGATTAATTTGAAAATGAGAAACTACAAGTTATAAAATCCTAATTACATACTGTCAAGTACTCCCAATACTCCACTATTTTTTATATGCATTGTCATTTATGTTTTTGCAACTTAAATGTAAATAAAATTCAAAACACTCTACATAAGAAATAGAGGCAAAAAAAATATTTCTTTTGTACCAACATATCTGGCTCTGCAGGACACAAAGAATTTGTGGATCAAGCTAATTTCATTCAGGGTGCAAGGGTTGTCATGTTTTGCTCTTTGGCTCCTTCATCCTCTGATGAAGTAACTAGTATCCTGTTTGAAATTTTGTGACCATTTTAAAGGAAGATGCCTCAGGTTAGAGTATTATGACTTTGTCATGTCACTGACATGATTTCTAGAATAAGGTGAACATGTCTTAAATAAATCCAGCTGATAATAATTTGACATGGTTCTGTATGTATATGAGATATCCTGTGGGAATGTGATTCATGTGTCCATGTGAGGGTATGGTGTGTCCAGGTGTTTTCCCTAGAGGAACAGCACCATCTGGACTGTAGAGAACCTATGGAGATCATCTGGTCCAGTTCCCTGCCCAAAATCAGACCACAGCTTACAGTCTGAACAGGTTGCTCAGTGCCTTGTTGAGTTCTGAATGTTTCCAAGGGTGGGGATTCCACAACCTCTGCAATGAAACTGTCCCAAGATCTCTTTCTAGTGTTTTTTTTTTTTCTTTTTTCCCCTTTTATTGAATCAGAACTTCACTTGAAGTCTCTTGTCTTTCTGTCGAGTGTCTCCAAATACAGTCTGTCTCTGTCTCTTCACAACTCCCATTAAGTTCTCAAAAATAATGTTAATATCTTTTAATTTTTTCTTTTCCAAATCCAGTAAACCTGATCTCCTCAACTTATTCTCATTTGTTATGTCCTGCAGCCCTCTACCCACCTTGGGGATTTTCCTCTAGAACTGGTTCAGTTTTTCAATGTCTTTATTGTATTGAGAGCTCCAAACTGGATACAATTCTCCAGATGTAGCTTAGTGAGTACTGAATACCGATGGAAAAACATTTCCTTCCAGTCCTTGTACCTGTTCTTCATCCTGCAGTCCAGTATATGACTAATCTTCATCACCAAAAGGTATTGCTGACACATGTCTAAAGTGTTGACTGCTATGACTCCCGTGTAGTTTTCTACAGAGATGTTTCCTAGTCACTTGGTACCCCAGATTTAAGACTGGACTTAATCCATCCCAGGCACAAGATATTGCACTTGTCTTTACCACACTTTGTGAATCCTGCTAGCTTAATCCTCTAGCTTCCTCCAGCTACAACCCTTAATTTGTTTTCACTTACAAATCGCTGAGACAACTTCCATCCCATTATGTTGTTGAGACTCTTTGCCCCCTACGCTGATCTTCTATTTTGAATAAATAGGGCAAATGCCTTTCTTAGATCAAAATTAAGGCCCTACTTGTTCTATGAAATGGATGCTCAGGTTGGGGTGATAGATCCTCAAGGATTTTCTGATGGAGAAAATGGAAGAGGAGTGAAGTCATATCTTTACAGGGACTAGAAAATCTTATACTAGACTGGTATAATTGGACATTACTCTAGGGAAGTCTACCTAAGAATTTGCCCTAGGTGTCACCAGGAAATCCAGACAAGAGATACAAATCTGGGATAAAACTGCTTTAATAATCTAAAAAGATTGCAGCACTATTGTTTTTAAGTTAGCTGTAGACTTCAGCAGTTCAGAGTTTTACCCAGGTAACTGAAAGTATTGAATTTCATGGCAACATACATTTATTGTTCTGGTGAAAATTAGCAGCTGCCTGTCACATCAGAGGTCTTTAATAATTTTCTTTTAATTGATTTCAAGAAAACTCCAAGTTAATTAAAACACTAACAATAAGCTGCATGTGTTTTTGTCTGCTTTTTAATTTAACCTCTAATCCTATTATGTATAGAGTTTAGCTATTCTAAGTTGTCCACTATATATGTATTTTAGACTTTATACATTTCTGAAAATGTTTAGGATGTTTGGTTTGATTTTGCTTGAGATTATTTTCTTTGGTTTAGTTTGGATTTTTTTTTCCCTCATTGGAGTAGTTATTCCAATACTTATTCTGTAGTGATTACCTTCCCAAATTTTACTGGATGTGTTTGGATTTTAAGTTTTGAGTCCAGATTCAGTTAGGCTTTTTGGAAAGCCTGCTATCACCTGCAAAAACAGCAGGCTTTCCATGAAATAGCTGTCTGATTTTTATACTGTTCAGTCTTTATATTGCCTAAAAATGCATTAGATTTTGTCCAATTGGATTACCATCAGGGAAACTTCTCATTCAATAATAGCATTCTACTGACATTTTTCTTAAAATAGTATTTCTTTGACAAGACCAGTAACTCCAAAAGAAAAATATTTGGAATATTTTAATGTTTTTAACATAATTGTAAAAAAATGAATTACATTTTCATTCTTAACTGAAAAGTAGTACTTTAATCTAAAAATAAGGGGTTTTTTTGCAAAAGAAGCTTTACATGAAATAAAAACTTGATCAATGAATAATAAATACTACTGAAAGCCTTAACTCATGCGTGCAAGCATCTACTTCTGCTAAAATTTGTACTCGTTGCAGCACAAATCTAAGAAAATTTATTTGCATTTTTATGGTAATTAAATAATTTTTTTCTTAATTCTGTAATATCTGAAAACAGGTATATCTTGTGCAAGATAAAAAAAGTAACTCTGTGATCTATGTTATCATGGTGAATATTCAAATAAACAATAATTATGGGAAATTCTCTGTATAGCAGAATTAAAATCAAACTTTTTATCCATATCTAAAATTGTAGGAGGATAGCACAATATCATTACAGAGATGCTGAGTGTATTAGTGGAAAGACAACATTACTCTTCAAATTGTTCATGACAGAGTTGCAGCAGCAGGTCAACAAATTCTTCACCTGTGATATAGCTGCTCAAAGATGAGACAAATATACATTGCTTTTTTGAGGCTCCATCCATAAAGCCAGAGAAAATAATATTCAAATGAATTTCCATTTCTGATTCTTCTGAATCCATTATAGCAAAAGAAAACTTAACCTGTTACATGATCAGGAAAACTGAAAATGTGTGGCTGTTACATCTTGTGATGCCTTATTAGCAAATGTTTGCTTTTCTCTGATTCTTTGTCTCATCTGCTATAAATCCTAGGATAATGTAAGAATGGAACTATGGATAAAAGCCCCATTGAGGATATTTCTATATGGAATAGTGAGTGCTGAAAGACCTTCTCCAACTACTTAAAAAGGTAGATACACAGAAAATCAGATTAATTGAAATCACTGGGCTACTTCAGTACTTTAAGCTTTTCATGTATGTCACAGTTAGGCCTGGCTTTATCTCCTCAATCTTTGTTGTTTCAGAATATCTTCAGGAAAGATATTAGGATGCATAATTTGTTGGCCTCTTCTCCAGATCTTCCTTTTCCTCTGGCAGTGCAGTGTTTTCAACAAATGGTCATGACCAAAAGATGAAGGGCTTATCTAAAGTAAACAATTAAAAGATTGTTGTTTTTCTTCACCAGATCACACAGACAAAAGAAGTTACAGTTTCTGTCAGCCATCTCCTGCTGTCAGCTATCTCTTGCGGTTTGAGTGGTGAATCATTGCTCTGTGACTGAAGAGTTCTTGTGTGCATCACTGACAGGAGAAGAAATCATGGCATAATTTTACATTCATAATGTATACATTTAAAAAACATTTTAATTCTTATTTAAATGATAAATTAAATGGTCATTTATTCTATCTTCCTATATTGCTCACATAAATTTTATGACACTGAAAGCTAGACTCCATTTCCACACTGTCATCATCTGAGAACTTGGGGTATCAGTTTTGTTTGCTTGAAAGTCAATCCTCAGAACCTATTTTCAGCCATGAAATTTACTTCCTCTTCACACCAACGTACAACCCTGAGAGCAGGAATGTTGCCAAAACTAACAGCTAAGCAAAAATACATTTCTAAATGTGAACCAGGAGGTGCTTCAGATAACAGGAACAACAACCAACCCAGTGATAAGACAGCACCTCCCGAATATGTGCATCTACAGAAAGAACAATGTTCTCTAACAGTAATGGAGAGCTTAATTAACTTATTTTTAAAAATGTGTTACCACAGAGGACACATTGATGGTCTGCTAGAAAACGCAGCTACAGCCTGAAAGAAAACAGAAAAACTACATCTAAGTCTTAAAAATTGCATCAAAGAGGGGGTTACACAATATTGGAATATAACTGAATATATTAATTAGACCTGATTACCTGCTGATGTTCTAGTTATAGTCATTATGCTCATCTTCTAGATACAATACTTCTGAAAAAGGTGAAAAATATTTAGCGAGGAAAGTGAACTTGTGCTTTTACATTCTTCCTTCACAAACAAATACCACAGGTAAATCCTGCTAAAATATTAGCTCCTTGGGCCAGGAACAACATTTTTCCTAAATGTCTGATTCAGTTCTGGATATAGGAAATCTTAATTCTGTTATATTAAAACAATAACACTCACAAACAAAAAGTCAGAGAGATTTATGAATGAATCATTTGCAATAAAAGATATTACAGGATTTTACTCCTCAAATAAATAGGTTTGTTCCCTGCAAAATATTCAATGATGGAGCAGAGTAAATACATTAAATAGTTTGAAATAGGTGTGAAAGTGTAGATTTTATAAACAAATTATATAACTGGTAATAATAGAGACAATAATATGATTGATTAGCACTCTAGATATCAGATAAAAGTAAAGTAATTTGAATGGGTGGAGTGTTTTCTTCCATCACATCATCCTTTTTTAGGTAGGATTAATGTTAGTTGGACATTTATTCATGTATCAATCCCAGAATACATTTAAATTTCCATTCATTTTAATCATTATAAGATGCTAAAATAAAATACAGGAATTCTCTTTATTTCCAGAAGCCAGAATAAGGCTCTTACGTTTAAGTAGATGGTCAGTTTTGTAACTGAAAATAATGGAAAATTTGGTTTATTCATGCAAAAGCATGCACCTTAAGTACAGGCAACTAAACTGTAGGTAATATTTTGAAAGTGCCCAATAGTTCACTGATGTCTCCCATGAAATTATACATGCTGATGAAGTGGCTTTGTGTATGAATTATATCTCTACTAAGTGGCCATTAATCTAAAGATATGTAGTGTGTAAGCAACATCTCAGGAAAATTTTAACAGCGTGGAAATTATGAATGACATCGTATTATGTTTTTATTTTCACTTTGTCTATCTTTTTAGCCTAAAAGATTTTTATTAAGACATTTTCATTAGTGGGTACATAACCTAACTGTGGAAGAGATAGTAGGCTATGATATAGTCCTCATAAATTAAGAATATATATTAGTAAGTTAGAAGAGAGTAAGAAACCGTCCAATTTTTTCCAGTATTAAATCTAAAATTGATTCATAAAGCATGCCCAATAGCAATCCATATTAATGCCTTCCCTGGTGGCATTTTTATTCTTTCATATCCAGCCTTGAAATCTGTTAATCAAGCTAGATACTTATAATAAGTTAACTGTACTTATCTGTATGATGTCCCTTATTTTGAACCCAGAATTGCAAGTGCAACTTATAGTCTCTATAATTGTGATTTAAGGTAGTAATGCACTGCTAAAAGATAAGCTGGTTTGGCTGCAAATGTACACATCGAAGTCTTAAAATACAATGCACTAGATCAATCCTTTTACTCTATTTCCATTAACATTTGAATGAAAAAAAAAAAAAAAAGAAACAGAATGGTTCATTTGTATAACAGTACACTACTTCAGCTACATTTTTACTACATATTTTGATATTCAGACTTTGGACAACCCAAGCCATCTAAAATGTTATGCTCTGGGTAAAACAGATATTTCTGTTGATGTTTATGTGCAGTTTCAACTTTTATTAACAGAGACATACAATTCCATTTCTGAAACTTTCACAAATACTGTTATTAACTAAGTCCAGTTTGTTTTGGTTTTATCTAGCTGTAACTGTTAAGGCAATGTAAGAAGGCAGAAACGAAAACTAATTTTTTTTGAGTAGACTAAACAAGGGCATAACACTGAGAGATTAATTAAATTAAAATTTTAAAAACCCCTCAATAATAATAATGCATTAAGTATATATCACAGTTGAAAAATTTTGTAATAGCAAACTAGAAGTGATTAATTTTCAAATTTCTCTTGGCTATAAGTTATATTTAATCCTCATCAAGCACATTAAATTCTAACTCAGACAAATTCCTCAATGCATCAGTTTCAAAAAATGAGGAATAAGGTAAATGCAAAAGATGGCCAGTGAAGCCAGTAAGAGTTTGCCTGAATGAAATGGGAAAAGACTCATTAAAACTTCCACAATTTAGCCATCTTTAAAACGAGTTAAAGATTAACCATGCTGATAAGAATTCTCTGCTCCACGCTTGTTGCCATGCATTATTTTATAAGAAATCATGGACTTGACTGGCATTTGCTTTTAATTTGACAATTATAAAGAAGTATCTTAAAATTGCTGCTCAAAACAATTATTTTCTTGAATTAGCTAGACCCACGTTTTTTCCTTTTGAAACCTAGGAAGTAGCGATAATTGATTCAAACCAGCAACCCTCTCTTTCAGTTATGAGCAATGTAATTGAGAATGGACAACAAAATTAAGTAGCTGTCACAGTTTCCTCAGCTATTGGCTTTGAAATTCAGGAGATGTGCAACTTACAATTTATCTGCATCCTGCTGCTACTGTGACCAAGTAATATCACAGTTTAGGGAATAATTCAACATGCTAATTATAAAAACAGGATTTTATGAGGAAACAAAGGCATCAAGGTATTCCTTTTTAATCTAGAAGTTTCCCCATGGTATCTCCACATGTATTATCAGCATTTATCATCCTATACATCTTTGCACATTCTCTTTTCATACAATATTCCCATTATTTGTAATACTAAGATATTATGTCCATAGCATTTACACAGAAAATTGTTTTTGCTCATTTCAGTGAGTCAGTGATACTGTGGTTAAATCTGTATAAAAAATAGTGTACACTGAAGGCTTATACTGTGAAGGACTGCAAAATTAGAGAGCTATAGGTCGACATATAAAACTCTTCAACTTTAGGAATGACACAAAATTCTCTGACCCTTGCAAATTGGATTTTTTTTTTTTTTGGCTTATTCATTTTATTTTAAATTATTAGCAGAATATTTAATGCTTGACCTTCATTAGTGTCTTATAAGCCTTGGGCACTAAGATTTTCCCTTCTTCAGGATAATTCCCACTTTTGTTTATTTTGTCTGCCGGTATAGTTAGCATCTGTTATTCTCCCCATCCCCAATTCTCTTTTAAAAATTGATTAACTGCTTTCTTTTCTGCTATGTTTTCTTTGCTTTAAATTGCACAAGAAAAGATTTTTGAGGGCAATTTTGATAATTTAAAATAGATCATTCATCTAAAATAATTTTTAACCTATTGTATGAATAATAGAGGGTTTGTGGGAAGATAAACCTGTCAATACTATTTTTCATTTTTCCTTTGTGTTTCTGGCGCTAACATTATCAACATGTATGTAGCAAGATCATGTTTGGAGAGCAAATTTCTCTACCATCTCTATTTCTCACAATTCTCTCTATTTCTTCACAATTTCTCTATTTTTGGTAATTTTTTTTGGCATCAAATAATGCAAATGTTAAAACTATTATCTTATTTCAGTTGGTGTAAAGTCCTATCTTTTTCTGATTGTAACCTTGCCATAGGCCACTTAGTAATAGGATGGATGAAGTTATAGATACGTGGTTAAAAATAGCTGCAGAAAAATCTTATAATAAGTATTTACCTTTCTGATTTCACGCAATTACTGTAGCATTCATCTTCTCCATGATAGAAAATCTTTGTAACCAATACATAAAATTTTTTTTGTACCTTTTTAAAAACTGGAGATTGGTTGCTGCACTAAAATTAGATTTAAAGAAGACTGGATGATTTGTTGACTGGCTCAAAGCAACTAAGTGGAAAGTGGGGCAGGGAACGTGGAGAGCTCTGCACAGGTGGGATGGCCACTGTTCCACACCCTTTGTAAGTAAGTGTCTTCTTTTGTCTGAATAAATTAAAGTTGGCTAAGTTAAAGTTGGCTAAGTAAAACTTTGTGAAGTTCCTTACTTTGCTTGGATGTTGTTTTAAAATTTGCTGAGTACCTTATTCTACCTTAATAAAGTTCTAAATTTTGCAAATAAAAGTTTGTTTTTGAACTTCCTGAGAATTTTGTTGCTTCTCCCATGCAGTGCCCAGAGTATATCAAACTATCTTCCCCTAAGCCATCTGGGTGGGCCAGGGCACTACACTGATCTGGATAGATTGTGTACGGTGCTGAAATATGAAGGATATGGTATTTCTGCTGACTGCTCTGTGATACTGCAGTCAGCAGAAATCCTGGGAGTGGTCCCTTCTACCAATAGAAAGGAAAATGTAGCTACTGGAGAGCCTTTCTTGCTCAGTGGGATTTCAAAATATTGCATTAATTACCTGCTCCAGAACAGCTCACATCTGGTGACTTTCTGGCATAACATGAGGGACATGGTTGCTATCTGGGGAAAGAGCAAGGTGAATAGTACAAATGTTGAGGGAAGTGAAAATGAGGTTTTGTAGGGGTTTGGTGGACTGAGGTCCTGACAAATTCATTGAATGCTGATTAATCAAAGCAGTGTTTTGATTACTAAGAGGTTTGGTTGCCATAAAGTAATTGTTTTTTCAAAGACAAGTAGGGGATGCATGTGACACAGTGCTGTCACGAGGGAGATGCAGTGATCACCACGGAGTCGAAGCGGGAGAAGAGGAAGTTTAATTTTTCGTTTAGCTTATATAGATTTCTAGAGAAGAGACCACATTGGAAGACTGAGGTTCAACCTCTTCAATTCCACTGGTCTTAGAAATTGTCCATCAATTGTCCTTTCTACAGAAAGGAATGTAAACAAGATAAAGAATTCTAACAACATTGCTTTGTTTACATGAAATTTCTGACTCCAAGAACTTGAAGGCTGGAAGGCAAGACAACAGATGCATAACCCTTATTGTACAGAAGTGTCTGACTTTTGAGATTTCCCTTTCATTTATTTCCTTGGTGTAGAACAGATTTCTAAAACACCAGAAAGTCTGCTTTCTGTCATATACTCTGTATGCTGTTAAATGCACATGGGTCATATGAAACCACTTCAGCATTATTTCAGTAAGTAAGCAATGTTCTCGGAAGAGTTATACCAGGGGAGGAATATTTAAAATTATAACTGTGAATCATAGCTTCTAATATAAATAATATTTTGGTCACAGGAGCTACAGTGTGCATTCAGGAAAATATGGAAAGACAAGCCAAAACCAATAGTCCGCATTAGTACACCAAAACTACAAAAGCTGAATTCAGTAAGAATTACATTTTTTTTTTCTAAGAAAGCAATTTTGGAAGTGAGAGGTGAGTAACCTTCAAAAATAAGCCAGGTTATATTTTCATTGAGAGGAAAGTGATGAATTTGTGGTCTTTTTTTTTTCTTTTCTTTTTTTTTTTTTTTTTTTAAATGGAAAGTCATATTTCTGCTCCCCAAATGTTACTAGAATATTCAGCCTGTTTCAAAACTCATAATGATTTACAAGTTGTTTTCTTACAGCCTTGATAGGATTGGTTCTCTGTGGTACTTAATGCTGATCAAGCAATTCTTTTGATTCACTGATCAACATGAAAGAGGCCAGCAGAGCTCCCAAAGGAGAAGTTTAAAAATTTAGGTATGACATGTCACTGAACAATTCTTTTCTCTTTATTTGGTCTGCTCTTCCTGTGAGTCTCCATTTCAGTATGAATGCATATTTGTACATATCTCAGTAGATCAGGATGCTTTAGATGATTTTCCACTTGGAGGAAGGCCCAAGCTTTTATGAATCTTTGTATGGAATTGTGCATATATGTTTGAAAAGGGGACAACTGAATTAGTGTTGTCCTCAATGAATTCCAAGCATGGCAATCTATCACAGGTGATAGGTATTAAAATGTATTCTCTAACAATGGAAATTGGTTCAGAACTACTGAACACATGTTAGTATTGTTATTTAAAAAGGTTCTGCATGCCAAAGTCTGGCAATGAAGCAGTAACACACGTTGAACTATTTTGTAAGAGAAAAGAAAAAGAAAAAATGGGGGAAATTTTGTAATTTTGGGCTCTTTTGCATCTGGTTCCATAGGCTGAACACTGTGCTATTATGTAACATTGGCTGAAACAAAATTATTTTCAAAGTATGAGAAAGTGTGTTTAAATTTTCAGTGTATAACCTGAGTGGCTTGGAGGTTTTAGTTATTGCACTTGGGTAACTCATGGACAGAATGTTAAGTGCAAACACATTCAAAATGGATTGGTTAGGACCATAATCTTTAAAGACTGATTTCCACCTTTGCTGGCTTTGATAATGTGGACATATTTTTTCAAGTATATGAAGATCTTTCTAATCCTGTACTTGTCAACAAATAGTGTTGACAAACAATCAATACATGCAAACATCTGTTTCAGGTTACACATGTGCTTGGTAAGAGTAATTGTGCTAGTAATATTTCATAGTATAATATTTTGTTAAAGGTCCCTGTTTCCAGCTTTACAGAAAAAGAAACCCCAACTACATGCTTCATATCCTCATTCCTATTGATGTCTGTATTAAAAAAAGCAAAACCAACCAACCAACCAAAAAAAAAAACCCAAAACCAAAAAACAATCAAAACCAAATGCAGGATGCAATATCAGCAGTAATAAGAAGTAATCAGTAGTAATAAGAAGATGCTTTTTTCCAGCACTCAATTTCATTATTCTGTTCTGACCTTTGACTTCAGTACCACGTATGGAAGGGAAATACTCCCTGCTTCTCACAAAAAACATTCTCCATTCACCTTTGTCACGTGTGATTGACCCTGGCCCTTTCATAAATCATGCAATTTTCAAGAAATTTACTGCTATCCCCAGCCTTTTATCAACAAAAGTGTGCATTAGTGCATGGTCTATACTGTGTTTTTCAGACTGCTGACAAATATACTGAGAAATACTGGACCAGGCACTGACTCCTGAGGGAGGAGGTCTAACACTCAAACAGAGTAAATTCTGAGTTTAAAGCAGTAAATGTAGTTTTTGAAGTGAAGTATATCTTTTTTTTTTTGCAAGTACTTGGTTCATGTGAAGACTGAATAGACTGAGCTCTACAGTCTTTCATTGCCTACTTGTTCTGTGACCTTTTAGTCTGCCCTCCTGCCCTTATCCACTTTCTAATAAATAAAAATTGTGTCTTCGAAGCTACTTTTGCAAAATGTCCATCATGATAAAATTCTGCAGAATGTTGTTTTGAAATTCTTTCCCAATAAAAAAAAAAAATTGGCAGATTTATAGAATTTAGTGACCATATGCACTCAGTCCACATTTATCCATGTGGTCTCTGATTGTGCTTTTGAATGTTTCCACCTACAGAGATGTATTTCTGTTTGAATTCTTGTAAAAAACCTCTGAAAGCTGGACTCCTCAGAAAGAGGTAAAAAAGAACTGGAATCCTTTACAAAAATCACATAGACACAAAAATTTTTCCTCCATTTTCTCTTTCATCAGCAAGTTTAATCCATCTGTTACCTGCTACTGAACCTGTGAATTATGTATCTTTACATAAAGAAGATAAAAAAAATAATGCAGTGTCAACATGCTGACAGGGGTTGTCATTCATAGCTAAAACAAATTTTTTTTGTGTTGCCCTTTACTATCTTTGCTGTTTCATTCTGTGCAATAATTTACAATTTTGTGGTCTATTTGATTTTAGAATTTTGAGGGAAAGTGTATAAAAATTTGATTCATATATAGATACATATATATATATATATATATATGTATATATCTATAATTGTGGCTTTCTGTGGGTAATTTTTAAAAAGTAGTTGTGTGGGTTTTTTTTCTAAGTGAAAAAAAGGTCGATGTCTTTCACATGATTCTGGTTCTTTTGCAATACATACATAAAACCCTTGCATTTTGAAATTATGCTTTGTGATGAAATACTACTGCACTTTGCTTGCATTTTTATTTACCTCGACTCCTATTTGCTACCCCATAGCTTCAACCTTTAATCCATGTTGTTAGTCACAATCAGAATTTCATCAAGAAACACAGGTGCATAGGAGGTATGGAGGTACAGAAAATCTTATTTTGTACAAATTGCTTAGTAAACTCCTGAACAAACTGTCACAATATATATGTTTTCCTATGAAAAGGGTAGGAAAAAATGTCTGAGTTACAAGAGATTGTAAGTAAATTATCTGGAGGAAAAGGCAATCTGCTGTATAAATATTTCAGGTTTTGCAATTGAAGCCTTTACGTTGGTCTGTGCTTAGAGGTCTGTCCTTATTTTGTAGCAGTTAATGTTATATCAAAGCAGTGTTTAGTTCTACGTAACAGCTGTTGTATTCATACTAAATTATGCTAGATTTAATCTTGACTATATTCAGCAAGAGCACCCAGTTGTGCTGACAACCCTAAAATCATTTTCAGTAATGTTCTA
>VZUI01042942.1:0-15118 GCA_013401135.1 Cettia cetti
ATTTTGTAGGTTTTGTATCTTGTACTGGTTGGTTGGTGTTAACCAGAATATTCAAGACAGAAAGAGATAAAATGTAACAGGAAGCTCGGCCTGTTTGGAGGACGCTCACTGCTTTTGGAACCACGCTTCAGCCAGTGCTTTGTATTACAATAATAATACACAAAACCTTTTGAGTATTAATATTGAAAAAAGTATGTAAGATGGTTCATATGCAATATGTGGGAAGGAAAATATTTTACAAATGTGTGAAATCTGATTGTTTCCTCATTATCAGTCTGAAGACAGAAGAAAATAACTATTCATCTCTTCTGATTTTAATCCCATTAGAGAAATAATTCTTGTCTTTCTCTGTTCTTTCCAATTTTTTCATTCCTCTGGGGAGAAATAGACTGAGACAATACAACTTCTAAAATATGGAAGTGCTTATATAAATTATTGAAGTAATTTTTCAGGAAATAATTTGTTCAAGAAGATAATAGGTTTTAGATTGCAGCTTACTACTTTGTAGCTGTCCACCAGCTATGTCAGCTTTAACTTCTTGAGTATTATATTTTCTTCTTTTTGTTTATTTATTGGATGTATTACACCGAAGTTATGTTTTTCCTGCAATATACACAAGAATCAAGTGCAGGTAAAGGTATACTATATTTTAATTTTTTTTTCCTTTTTTTTAACAGAAGGAAGGAGAAAAAAATCACAAAGTCCGACTAGCAATTGGAAATGGAGTAAGAAATGATGTATGGAGGGAATTTTTAGACAGATTTGGTGCTATTAAGATCTGTGAGTTCTATGGTGCTACTGAAGGAAACATTTGTTTCATGAACCACACAGGAAAAATTGGATCTGTTGGACGCACCAATTTCTTCTATAAGGTGACTATTTATTTACATTCTACATAGTAGTAGTGCTGAAAAATTGTTTCTTCGTTTGAGTACAGTCATAAGTCCAAGAAAAATTTTCTAACTCAGTTATTGCAAGTTAATTGACACTCTGTAAAATCTTGGCATCCAAACCATTTGTACTCTCAGCATTAACACTGAGATTTTTCATAGAGTTTACAGGAGTTTGCTCTCTTCTCACAGTTTTGAGTAACCTGAGAGTTGCCAAGTATAGTTTCAGGTTTCTACTACATTAGAGGACAAACAAAAAGTTGAATTTATTTTAATACCTAAGAACTCCTCATTGCTGAAATAAGGCCACAAGTTTCTAATCTGATTTGCTTATCTACAAATTTTAGTTAAAGATATGTTTATATAGTATGTTTATATTGCATATTGCTATGTAAATATTTGGCATAAATGGGAATTAATAATAATCATTAATATGTTATAATGATTGCATACAGCCGCATATAGACAGATACTAAATTTAATAGATATTTTATACCTGGGTGCAAATAAACATAATAACCTCAAACTACATCTAACCTATATCTGGTATTCAGAAATGTCAAATATAACACAATACATATATAATCACTGTTGAGTAATTGTGACAGAGAATACTTGGCGAGATTATTAATTCTAAAATGCTATACACATTTATCTACAGTCTACTGTAGGTAGACTCTGCTGTGTTCTAGATTACTGAAACTAGGAAACTAGGAACTTTGCTATGTTCTAGGTTACTGAAACTAGGAAAAACCCCATTCTGTATTTCATAAGCTTTGAAAATGGCAGTCATATCTCTTGGGGAGGAGGATTACATTTTATTTATATCACAGATTATGACTTTTCTCCACCCTTCTGAGTAAATGAAGAATTTATTTCTGATTGAAATTCACAGACTTTTTCTTTTTGATCCTGTAATGAAAATCTTTTAAATGATTTGAAAGTCCCAAACAAAGTAACATGTGCCCCAAGCTTTAGCTGATAATATGAAAGATGTCCAGCATTTTTGCTAGGAGACCACATGTTTATCATTATGCTAGTGTTTATGCCAGTTTTTACTCTTCTTGAAATGAATAGTCCCTCATGCATTACCTAGAATTTTAAATTGAATGATACCTATCTATATACAAGTCCTGTTGACTTAAATGACATTTGTGCTCCTTAAGAGAACTGATAGCAAAATGTCGCAACAAAACTTTTTAGTGAGTGGTGTAAAACCATTGTTTGGAAATACAACAGATGCCATATAAATAGGTTTCTAGGCAGCATATGTTCCAGGGTCTGCAGCTTGCAGATTACCAAGCAATGCCTTCTCATGTGTAGCTGGTTTTTTGTTTTACTTCAGTCTAAATGACATCTACTAGACAACTAGTGTTATGTAGAGGAGTGCAACGTTATTTTTGATGTGTTGACTTGTGAAAGATCTGAGGTTGGAAAGAAAATCAGTCTCCTGTTGTAAAGCAGACAATGGCACTGACCAGGCCCAGCCACCCAATTCCTAACACTTGTTTCTTCAAGACATGCTACAAGAGCTTTTGAAACATTCTCTTGACATGCAGGACAACATTAGATACCTTTAACATGCTTTCTAGAGATTCTCTAAACACCTGTTTCTTAAACTGGGAATAGAAAGAAAGAGAACTGAGAAAGTAGGAATAAGAGGTTTGTGTGTTCATATATGTGATATACTAAAGGAGAAGGAAGAAACTTGCTCTCCTCCTACAGCATAATTGCACAGCTGGCAACAAAGTAAATGCAGTACAAAGCCCTATAGGTACAGGTATTGAGAGTATAGAGGGGAAAATAGCAGAAAGTTTCCAAGAATAACATTTTTATCCTGGGGTGAGGGAAGAAAAAAAAAAATAGGAGTGCATTCTTTTGTAGGTAGTGGCAATGGCACAGTTTGTGAAGATGAAATGCAGATAAAAATTACAGCTGTAAGAGGCAAACTGAGCTCTCAGAATGAGCAAAGTAACTTTTTTTGTCAGTATCTGCTAAGGGCTGGAGATAAATACTAAGGTTTTACTGAACACATTTATTTTCTTAAAAATAATGGAAAACATAAGGTAATAGGAATAAACAGGTGAACGTTACAGCAGTTGGCAGAAATCACTGTATTTAAGATGTTAACTAAAAGCAGTTATCTTGTTTGCACTTGTTTCTTTTCACGCTGTGTTTTTTACATGAGAGATTGGTTCGTGGGCTTGAAAGCCTCCCTGTAGAAGATGAATAAATCTTTCAATAAAGATGTTTACATAGTGTCAATGAACAGAAAAGTAGAAGCCTCTGAATGGTTTTTCAGCTGGCAAAATTTAAAATGTTTTACAAAAAATACAGGGTTCTGATTAACACTGATCAACACAGTAATATAATAAATTACTGTTTAATCTTTACATCTGACATACATATGTCTCTAGCTAATGTTAATAATCAGTTATGTTATATATGACATACATTATGTATTTATATAAATGTGATATGGAAAAAATCTTGATATCTATCAAGTATATATAAAAATCTCTTTCTTATACTGAAATAAATTCTGAATGAAGGCAGACAACAAGGGAGCTTGGGATTAATGACATCCGAGAGCTTATAAGAAGGGCTAAAAATAGCCTACGGCACATTCACCTGGAAAGCATTATGTAAAAACAAAACAAAACAAACAAAAAAGAAAAACAAAAAAAACACCCCAAAACCAACCCTACTTTATTTGTAAATGTAATTTTTCATTATTTTAAGCAAAGATACTCAAACTGTCACAGAAATCAAATCTCTTATGCAAAACTGTATTGATAAAAATCAGCTTTGAACTGAGAAACATTTAGATCTCATAATAAATCTTAAATAATTTTAACATATAAAATGGCTTTCACACAGCCATTGAGAATTAGTATTATGTACTTCTTCAGGCAGTCATAGAACTTGTGGCAGAAGACAAACTTTCTAGTTTAAAAATAGACAAAGTTAGTTTAAAGCTAATTTTAAGGTCCCAGGAAACTTGATTCAAAGGAAGAATACTGATGTGTAGATCCAAGCACTGGAAGCAATGGAAGCTCCTAAGTTGAAATTAATGTTGTTTCTTCTCCTTTGACTTATTTTGGGCTAAAATAATCTAAAGTACTGCAAATGTTTTCTAAGGTATTGTATTCATACATGTCATGATTCTGTTAATACCAAACATAGCTTAAAAGATTTGTTTCTTGCTTTTGTTTACTTTGGCTAACAAAGTTATGTGAAGGACCTATGCATCTGCTCTTTACAGCATAAATAAGGCATTTCAAGTGTATTTTTAAAACTGTGTCTAAGATGTGATGACACTATGCTCCAAATTTTTATTTTCTTACATTTTAGTTTTGAAAGATGTTTGAAACTAAATCTAGTACATGTAAAGCTTTGTTTTAGAAACCGATAATCTCCAAGAGAATTCAAAAGCACTATATCTCTAAAACCAGTAATATTAATAAAGGTTCTTTGAGCATTCACTGAAAGTTGAAACTTTAGGCATGTCACAACTACTTTTGAAACAAATTTAAACACACATATTTACGATCAATTAAAAAAAAAAGATGAGGGAAGCTGTTACTAGATAATGTCTAGGCAGACAATGTTGCACATTAAGGCACTTTCAGCTCCCTAAATTATGTTTTTTGTTTGCTACATTTATGTGGTGCTTCAGTGTAAGATGTAGATTAAAATGATGAATGTTGCATGCAGTGCTCTGTGAAAATAATATGCTAATACTTCAATAGCTCATGTCCTTGTCCTATTAGGATAATGAAGTGAACCAAATGTTAGTTTGTGCCCAGACTAAATGCTTTGCTCTGGAACTTTCATTTTCTAGTATTTAATATGAAAAGCAAGCTTCTTGGAATCACAGAATGATTTAGCTCGGAAAAGACTTTTGCGCAGGCACAACTGTTTGCAGAGATGCTGTATAGTTTCATTATGCATATTTAACACAAGGTGTGGTATTTTCTTTTAATTATTTACTTTCATGATTATTATTTCAAAAAGCTAATTGGAACACACCTCGTTAATACTCTGAAGTTGTAGGCAAAAAAAGATGTATATAACACAGTATACTTATATATAATGATAGTCTCAACAGTTTTTAGATGATCTCAGATACTGAATTACAGTTTCTTAGGGTTTATAACAACTTAAAATAATTCTTCATTCTTTCAGAGCTCAAAAACTGTATCTTGTCAATATACTACTCTGTATGATGCATTATTTTAAGCTATTCTAATCAGACACAAAACCAGAATAACATTTAATTTTATACCATTTCATTCCTATTATTTTTATTATTTATTGTCTTTGGTCATATGAAACCTATTAATGTAATAAATATCAACGTAAATAGAAAGAAAGCAAAGAAGAGTAGCATTTAAATGTAGACAAAAAAAAAAAAAGAAGACCCCACTCCCATTTGATTCCTCAACAATAATCAATTATTTTCTAATTGAGGCAAACATTAAACATTTTGGCTCTCAAATTCTTGACTTTGGTAAATGGCTTAATCTGAGGTTAATAAAAATAATTACCCTTCACTTAATTGAAATGGTGTCCCATTCCTGAATCATTACCTTATTTTGCAAGCTATGACCTTTTTCCTTCGATCAACTGTTAAAAATATCTTTTTGTTTCATACTTAGGGTAAAAGAAAAACACATTTCTGAACATTGAAAGGACACAATGAATCAGTTTTGTCCATATGAGACTGAACTTGTGGGATTCATGTTGCTCTTTATTCAGATTTCTTTGAGAAAAAATTATTTGATATATTTACAACATTTCAAATTAGGGTAAAGATGCAACTCTTCATTGCAAGTTAATGACAGAAAAGGAAAGAGGTTCATGTTTTAACATACTACCCTTTACTTCAGTCACTTTCATATAATCCTGCTTACATTATATTGCATTTATTTATTGTGAAGAGTGCAGGTGTATATTCATGTTTTATAAAATGAGAATTCAGGAGAAGATATTACTTTGGTTTCACTAGTTGTTAAAGAGTGCTGATAAGATTTCTTTTTGAGAAGGCAACATGGAATCCCAAAGCAGGCAAATTGTCTCTTTAGGATAATAAAGAGACAATTTGGACCACTGCAAAAACAGTTGTCCAAATAGTGTAAGGCAGTGTGTCTTAAAGGTGCAGTTTGGATTCATATCACTGGAGAAAAATGAAGCAAAATAATAGTCAAGTGCTGTATATTCAAGGAAAAAAAGGAAGGAAGAAGGAAAAAAAATGTTTTGCAGTTTCTAGTTTTGATAGGAGTATCTTTTCCTCTCCTTCAGTTTGCTTGGAGCCATGGGAGGATGCACCCTTCTCCTGGTGCTCACTTCCCACCACCATACAGTAGCCTGAGAAAGCAAGAGGGAAGAACTGAGGCTAGTTAAGCAACAGTAAAGCCCAACAGGAAGAAGCGGATTTTTCCTTTGTTAGGCCTTTACCTTGCCTGCTGTTTTCAGTGCCAGAAGACCCCAAGAACACATCATATCAGCCACCACCATTAAATGTCACTAGAGACAGTGCTTCTATTATGCTGACTCACATTACTCTTTCACTGATGATGTGGATCCCATAACTTACTTGTAAGAAAATTAACAAAAGGATGGTTCTATGTCTTCATTTACAAAATTGTTTGATGCTGCTTACCTCCAGGAAATGGCATAGATTTACATAGAGTATTTTCAGTTTTGTACTGCATTCTCCTTTCAGATGAGCAAGACTGGAGCACAGGTTTCCTTATGTATTTGCTGCCACCAGATGTCACTGTGTAGATGAGTAACTGATCACTTTTTCCCTTTTTTAGCTTTTTTTCCCATTTGATTTAATCAAGTATGATTTCCAAAAAGATGAACCAATTAGAAATAAACATGGTTGGTGTGAAAAAGTTAAGAAAGGTAAGTATGTATTTTAATAGGATATTACAGCCTAATGATTTTAATAAAAATACTTGAGAGAGTTGTTTTAAGAAGCCTTGTTATTGTGTTACTGTAGTTTACTAAATTAACTGTTACTTTGCTCTGAAAAAAAGCAATATGATTTTTGATCTCAGTATTAAACATATCAGCACTGGATGATATCAGAAGCACACGGGAGATCCTTGGGTATATTCACAGAAGAATAGTGTTTGAAAGTGATGCTATGGTATTATCTTTGAATTTATACATAGTGACATCTGTGTTTTTTAAAGAAGGTTGACATAAGGAAATGGTTGCCTAAGAGATCTACAGGAAGGACTGGTGGATTAGAGCAAATTCTTTTTGATGAGAGATTAAGTGTTTCTGACTAAGTGATGTGATTCAGCTTAATAATTTAAAAAAAAAAAAAAAACCCAAACAAAACAACAACAACAAAACCCCCAAAATTGCTCAATTATAGCTGTCCTAAAAATATTTATCAAAAATCATGATTCCACAATTTTTCAAAGTGCTATCAGATACTGGAGCATACATTGAACTGGGAAGGTAACAGCTGAAACTGCAGCAAGAAAAACTCATATTAAAGGTCAGGCAGACAGCTTTAATAGGGAGCTGAAACAGATTTTTCAAAGGAGTTACGAGATTCTCTAACAGTTGGTAATCAAAGGTGAGCACTTTGAAGATGATATGTCCCCAAAAGCTGAAATTTTATAGGAATTTATCTCTAGGGATGCCAGAATTACCTCTGAAGGGAACACATGCTCAAACTAGACACTTGGTCTAATTTTTTTCAACTACACTACTCAGTCTAATGAAAAGTATTATCTCTGCCTATAATCTTTGTCTTACCCATGTCTTATTTCTTCAGCGCATTATGGCTGCAGTGATACAACCAGTGAAGTAAATACGTTTACTTTAAATACTAACAGTTTATGGAAAAAAAGGCACAGCCCTTTTTTAAGGAGGTGATCTTAAATTAAAACTTGTGCCCAGTTTTGGAAGCATTTTGATATATTTTCATATTTATAATTTTTGTCTCTGTTACAAAGTAATGGAACTCTTAAGCTATATTGTTCAGAACTTGCTCCTAGAAAGGTTATTTCATACAATTAGTCCATGTTCTGCAAATGAATGCCCTGGTACTCAAGATGCATAAGAAGATAATCCTTTCCCCTTATCTCCCTACTTTTTGAGAAAGAAAAAAATTGTATTAAACTTTTATATTTTACACCAAAAAGTAAATTGATGATGCTATATCACTTTAATGGATATTCTTAAGAATTTACTGAATCACAGAATATTCTGAGTTGGAAGGGACCCACAAGGATCAGGTCACACTTTTTAAGTGAATGGTGCCCACAGGGATTAAACCCACAAGCTCAGTGTCATTAACACCAGGCTTCAACCAGCTGAGGTAATTTCACTGTTCTCAGACGTTCTGAAAAGAGATTAAATAGGAACATAGTGCCTGGGCTGAGCACCTACTTTTGATTGACACTAGTTTTTCATTAGGAAGCTGATAAAGCTGACATGGAAATGCAGTAACATGTGGAGAGTCAATTCAATATTAACTTGAATTGTGCACTTTCAGAGGGTAATAAAATACTAGTGAGCTTACAGTTGATAGATGATGACTCTGGGAGAAAACTGGTGAGTCACCAGGAAGAAACACAAGTGACTGTGAATTTGCGTGGACAATATTTTAAGTAATATTAATGTCAGGTACAGAAATGTCCAGTGATATTTTAGGTTTATATTCTTTCAACTTCTCTGTATAGGTGAGGCTGGTCTTCTGATTTCCAAAGTCAATGCAAAGAACCCTTTTTTCGGTTATGCTGGCAATAAAAGACACACAGAAAAGAAATTACTCTGTGAGGTATTTAAGAAGGGAGATCTTTATTTTAATACTGGAGATCTAATGGTTCAAGACCATGACAATTTTCTATACTTTTGGGACAGGATTGGAGATACCTTCAGGTATGTTATTGTTTCTTTTCATATTTCTCCATTAAAGATATATAGAACAGAATAATGTGGCTATATTTGTCTTCAGCTGGAACTGTTCAATTTATTGCTACTGTGATGTAGTTTAAAATTATTCTGAAGTGGATGATACAGGCTTAATTTTGTCACAAGTGTTCCATGAGTAATAATCCTGTGGAGTTGAATGGTTCATTTTCAGAATAGTTCGTAGGAATTCCAGCTTTTTGAACATGCTTTTCAATAAGCATAGAACTAGTGATGAATTTGCTATGAACAAGGAAGTCAGATAGTGATGTGGAGAAAAATGTATCAAATAGCAGAGATTGGTCATATTTGATACATAGAAATACATGTAAGAACCTTGGAAACAATTGATCTTCAATGGCAGTGTTAGAATACTGTTTAATTGCAACATTGTCTTCTGGTGATCACATTCCAATGTGACAAGTGTGAAAGAATGTGAGGAGGTACTGTTAGTTTGAAATGAATGGAGTTTCTACTAAAGTTTCTTTTAAAAGGCAGGGGTCATGGGATTAAATTGGTTTTTTTACACATTTTAGATGGAAAGGGGAGAACGTTGCCACTACAGAAGTTTCTGATGTCATTGTAATGTTGGACTTCATACAAGAAGCAAATGTGTATGGTGTGTCTGTGCCAGGTAAAAGCTTGAAAAGCATTTTGCTTCTCCCAGGTTCATTGTTAACCCTCATAACTCTTTCTATTTCATGTTTTAAACATGAATCATGTTTGATTGATTCATCTGTTTAATACCCAGCTAAAATGTAGATGGAGATAATGAAAATACCACCTGATTGTGAATGAGCTAATGAATCATGCGTTTTTCTACCTGTATGCAATGAGGAGTATTTTTTAAAATCTACCATGCATGCATTTCTGATAGCTACATAACCTAAGTTAAAATATAAAAATCTAGTAAATTCACATCTGTATAAAATCCAGACATGTGTGAAAATAAAATGTTGACAAGGTAATTCTAAATTAACTCTAAAGGAAAATATGTGAAGACATTTTTCTGCCTTATTTCACTTAGCCTCATAAAATAACTGTAAACAGTTAAGTTACAAAATCAAGAAGAAAATGAAAAAGAATATAAAGAGAAAAATAAATTCTTAAGGAAGAATATACATTAATTTCTTTTGAATAGGGTTTTTTATTACTTTTCATGAGACCATATGGGCTTGATTCTCATTCACGCTAAATCTTTTTTTTTTTAAATATATGCTTGGTCTCACTGAGATAAAAATAAGTTTCTATATAGGAGATTGTTCAGTGCTCTGCTTTGCATTGGTAGCTAAAACAGTGTTGATAACTTAACAGTGCTTGGCTGCTGACCAGAGCTTGCACAGTACCAAGGCTTTCTCCACACATGAGAATGCTGGGGACAGCAACAACCTGGGAGCAGTGGTCTGAGACTGACCCGGGCAATATTCTGTGTCATATGACAGCCATGCTTAGTTATTAAAGCTAGAGGAAAAGAAGCAGATGAGAGCTTTGTCGTTGTGCTGCTTGTCTCCCCCCAGAAATGCTGCATTCTCTGAGTTAGGCCCTGCCCTGTGGGAAGTAGCTGGACATCTACCTAATGATGGGAAATATTGAATGATGCCCTGGTTTTGCTTTGCTTGTACACGTACCTTTTGCCTTCCCTATGAAACTGCCATTACTTTACCACTTAAGGCTTGCTTTCCTTCACTTCCTATCCTATGGCAGAGGGGATTGAGCACAAAGCTGGCTGGTTGGTTGGTTGGTTGTTGGCAAGGATAAACCTACCACAAAAAGATAAAGGAGTTTAAAATGAGAAAAAGCGTCACTTACCTGTATTTTAAAGCCATTAAACAAGAAACATCATAGAAGACTGACTGAAAATCAGATTCAAAAGTATGAGAGATGCTAATTTCTTATACAACACTTACCTGTTTAACTACTCAGTTTATGTGACTGTCTTGATAATTGCGCTTAATGATAAATCAAATTCCTTACAGATTTTGTAGCATCAGAAAAAAATTAGACTGAAACAGAGATAAGGTTGGCAGAACATCTCTGCTGTTACTACTAGCTGATGGTTAAAGTGTTTAGTTACTTTTGTTAGCTGAAGTTCATTGCTTTTACTTTCACCGATTTTGTTCTTTCCCAAAGACTCACAGTACTCTCCTTTTTCAGACAAAACATTAAGAACTTTTAATTGCTCTCTCTGTTAATTCAGATCCACAGTTTTGAGAAAAGATGCTGTCAAGAGAAAGAGACTAAAACAGAAATGAAGACATAATTGGCTACTTCAGGAAAGAGGCTCTTCGCTCTTGTTTTGGGAGAGGAATGTTGTTGATGTTTATCCACATTTTCGATTATATTGAGCATACAACTCCATTTAGTCTTACTCGCCACACTCATTTACAGCATTATTGCTTTAATGATTGCTTGAATGATCTCCAAGTACACATAATACCACATGAAATATGAATAAGATCTTGCAGCTTTACTGAAACTCAGAATACGATACATGACTGTTGGTTTATTAATGCGCTGTGGTGTATTTTGTAAGGTTTATCATTACAATGTCAACTTTATTGATGTTACAAAATTCTCATCTCGCTTCTTTTCGTGCAGATCATGAAGGAAAGGCAGGAATGGCTTCTCTTATTTTAAAGCACAATGCATCATTAGATTTGGAGCAATTTTATAAGCAAGTAGTGACCTATCTACCAAATTATGCTTGTCCCCTTTTCTTAAGAGTCCAGGTAAGCTGCATTATTGTGCTGTGTATACAAACATTTACATCATTTAAACACAAGATAGCTAAGTGAATAACAAAAAGAGCTTTTTCATATATCAGTAGATTAGTTTTAGACCTGGTCCTATTTGCTGTCTTCATTAATGGAATCCTGGAAAAGGGATTACACAAAAAGTCATTGAATTTCCAGATTACGTTAAATGAGAGAAACTGTACAAATGAGCAAGGACAGAGATCATACAAAAGGATTTGGGGAGATTAGAAGCTCGAGCATGGTGAAAGAAGAAGATTCAGATTTAAAATCATGAACAATTGCATCTGGAGAAAAGAATCTAAAACCCATTTTATTCAGTGAAAATGAGTGAGAAATAGGGCTAAAGCAAGAGACAGTGGCTGTGCACAAAAAATGAATGTTATTTTCTGTGTAACAATGACAAATATTAAAGCATTTGAAAAGATATTAGGTAAATTGAAAAGGTGAATAAAAAAAGTGTGTTATTGTTGTCACCACAGTAATCACCAAAGTCATCCTTATTTGTGCACTACTTTGTTCTAGTAACTGTCCAGTTTGGGAGAAAAATAGTCCCCCCAGCAGCGTGCATTATATAAATATAATACAGTGGACTACATAGAGCTAGGAAAAAAATGTGAGCGTATCAAAAGCAGACAATATTGATAATCCTGATAAATGAAGTCTGATGACTACTTTCATTTCTGGTAAGAGTTTTCAAACATCATGATAAAAACAAACAGAAAAATGTTTCTGAAGATGTTTATGAAGGAGTTCTCTAAGTTCGAGGAGCAGATGAAAAAACAGTCATTGTTCAAAGAGAGAAGTTATGGAAATTGGTATCTTAGCCCACCCAGAGATTGAACACTGGTTCAGAATAAAGAGGGGAAACAAAAAATCTGTGAAAGATCTTGAAAGTGAAATATATATGTGCATATGTGTCTATCAGTCTATCTCGTAAGTCCAGGAAGATATCTTGCAGCAGCATTCTGATGTCAGCAAGCAAGATTAAACTTGAGAATGTTGCAGTAGTCAGTTTATGAAATGATGAGAACCTAGTCTAGATTCACTCCTGTACAGCTGTACAAAAACGCCTTTACACTGGAAAAAAGGAATCTGAATCTTGGGTATGGCACGGATATCAAGCATCTGGAGTTTGAATTAAAATTTAAATGCCTTCATTACAGATACATTGCTGTTGGTGCAGCTGTCATTAACATAGTAGGTGAAACTTCAAGGGAAATAGAATTAAATTACGCTTGATCTGACATATGATAGTTTGGAAGATGTCAGAACATTTCTTAGACCAGCCAGAGCAGGTAGATAAAATCTGTAGGTATGCCTGGAGTAGATAAAAGGGCTCTTTGACAATTTTGTTGAATGTAATACTTAATTTTTTGTATTCAGAGATTGTTTGCATATATATAAAAAATATAAAGCCAGAAGAGATGATGATGGAGAGAGGTCATAAAGTTGGGCTGAGTAGAGGTAGTTAGAATAGAGACCACGGTCTTATTACAGATGCCTTGCACCTCTTTTCCAAGGGATACCATAGTACTGGAGCAGTCTGAAAAGAAAATGTATGGTCAAGATCCATTTTCCTTTGGACCTGACTTTGGAATATGAGTATGGCTAATTTAGTATGTGATTCTTTCAATCCCTTTTGGGAGGTGACAATAGTCATAGATATAGTAAATTTCCTGAGTTTTATCATTAAGAAGTTCTTGGTAATAACAGGTGTTACTCTCAGAAGGTTCATGGTGTGTAGTTACCTTTTACAGTGTGCACAGTGAAGAAGATCAATTGTCTTGGGCATGCTGGGGCTACATACACCACATGTGTAAAGAGACACTGCACAGGGAGGCAGACAGAAGTGGGCTTTTGTCAGCCACGTGTCTGGTGTGGATCTGTAGCAGCACACAAGCTCCAATTTCTCAGCACAGTGAGAATAAACTGACTTGCATCAAGTAAGATTTTGAAAAACAAATGTGAATGTGTGCAAAAGAAAAGTAGCTTATTTTTGAATAATGTATCTTTCTCTCTATGGCAGGAAAAAATGGAAATGACGGGAACATTCAAACAACAAAAATTTCGACTTGTGGATGAAGGTTTTAATCCATCTACAATTACCGATCCTCTTTATTTTTTAGATAATTCTAAGAAAGCATATGTCTTGTTAACCAAAGAATTACATGAGATGATCTTGTCTGGGAAAATGAAGCTTTAATTAATTGACCATATAATAGGCTATTAAGAGACAGTCTATACAAGCTATTGAAAACAAGGCAATAAATTGTCAGTATTTATGCAGTTATCCAGGATAATGTTTTTTTTATATTTTATATTTACATTCAGATATGTCTTATATCTTTAATCACTTGATCATTATTTTTCACTAATCACTTTTTACCTTTTCAGACAATTGTCTAAGCAAATAACCTGTAAAACATAACTGAAATCTATTTTATATTAACTTTGGAATATAAATGCTGAATCTGATACTTTTTCTTAGTACTAAATGAACATAAATGATACATAGTATGACACATGGTAAAAAAGGATCAACATATAAAGATATTGTGTCACATATTGTGTTTAAAGTGAGAATATATGCCATTAATGTCTTTTTTTTCTGTAGTTTACATATTTCTAAATATGTATTATAAGAAGTAAAGGCTTGACACTGGTTGGAAGAAAAAAAAAAGGAAAAAAAAAACTTTTCTGCAGAGGACTTTTCTGATGGAATATTCTTATAAAAGAAGCAGAAGAAAGTTTTCCAAACAAACCCAAATACTAATATCACAGCTGAGATTTTTTTTCTCTCATAATCTGTGCTCTTTCATTTGTTACACTGGCTGTTTGGAGTGTCAAATTCTGAAAACAAAGCAAACTTCCTTGAAATGTGTAGCAGCAGATCAACAATAGGCAGAGAAATTCTGCACACTTAATGGGGAAAATCATTTATATAGCAGAAAAAGAATTATTGCAGCACTTTATGTCATGTGTATTGAGTAACAAATAGCTTCCATACTCTTAGTAACAACTGCTAGAGGTCATTATTTTATAAGTATAGAATATAGCTGAATTTATAAAACACTAGATTTTATGTCCTAATAATCATTTTTTATAAGTTTTAAAATAAAGTATAAGATTATTTAAATCAAATACCATTCTGTGAGAATAGACTGCGACGGTAACAATGGGACAAGGATGGGACGAGAGATCTCTGGAGTCCAGGCTGGTCTTAGAGCATGCGGTTTATTGCAAGGGTCATGGGTGAAGGGGCCCTGCTAAGAGCTGCCAGCCGCAGCTCGGAGCAGACCCGAGGGAGAGAGAGAGAAGAGAGTGAAGAAGCACAGAGAGAGAAAGAGTAAAGTGTAAAGAGTGAAGAAGGTGTGTAAAAAAGAGTAGGAAAGATCTCTGGAGTTCCCGTTACAATACATTAAATCTTCTTCTATACTGAATATTCTAATTTGCACTAACCGATCTAATACAAGATACAAATCCTATAGCATTTACATACAGCCTATAAGAATCACTACATTACCATACTGT